>OMLM01010683.1:14708-41887 GCA_900302695.1 Helostoma temminkii
CACACACACACACACACACACACACACACACAAAGGGTTTCAATTAGCAACATTTATTCATAACTCAATATTCACACTAACTGATCGGAAGCAAAAAATACAAGTAACAAAATCTTTACATTTAGAATTTCTTTGTCAATCAAACAAATAATAATTAAGGAAGCCACACAGGCACGATCAGCGTGTGCAGGCAGACTGATGTTAAGGGTTAACTTCCTATATGGTCTACAGAGTAAACAATAGTTTGTCTCTATAGAGGACAAATGGACAGCAGCAGCCCAGACAACATGGAGAACAGGAGGATGTGACCAAGAGGTCCAAGGTTCAGATGGGAAATATGATTTCTGCTCTACTCAATATCTAAAAACCAAGTAACCCCTGAGCCAGTAAAGATCTAGCAACTAAAGAGTGAGATTGTTTTTTCTGACAAACTGGAAAATACCAATCTGGAAAGAAGAGTGAGTGCTGAACCTAAACCCTCCACGTGGCTGTGGTTCACAACTATTCAGTGCATCTGAGTTCTTCACAGCGTGGTGTCAGAACTAGACCAAACCGAAACACACAGAAACACATGACTGAAAGTAAGAACTGTTAAACTTCAGCGGGATTACTTGATTAATAATGTAACAGTTTGATTTATAAAATGCCATAACAAATTGTGGAAATTCCCCATCACAAGTTGGAACTCGTCGACACATTGAAGTAATTAGGCTTTGTAATACCAGCAGTCCAAAAGTCAAATATAATTAGTTCATAATGAAGAGAAACAGAAAATAAGCAAAATGTCACACTTGACAGAATGAAAGCAAAGAATTACATGTTTGTTTCTTTAAGAAGCCATGTGGCTTTATGAGGCTTTACACCTTTTACACCTGTTTTTCACACAGAAAATAATTTCAGGGTGGTGTTGGGTCAGTCTGCGTGGGGGTGCGTGTGGAAGGAAGTGGACTCTGAGTATTCCTGAAGCTTGGATGACCTACACTCTATACTGCTGTGAATGCCTCACATGCACTCACATGTACTTAAGTAACCAGGTTACAGCTTTCTTGACTAAACTGATTTCTTAACTGTCATGTAAATGGGACACCTGGTTGCCATAACAGGGGTAGAGGATTAGAGAAACCTGATTTTCCCAGCTAGATTTTTGCCAGAGAGAAGACGTCCACCTGACTAAATCTGAAAGCAACATAAAGTGTCCTGTAGACATTTAAATAACTTAACTTTCACTGTGTGTTTCTTTAATTCAGAGAGTTTGCGCTGTGAACAGGAGTGTCGCACTGTGCGACACCTAACTAACTAACTAACACCTTTAAAAAACTGTCTCTACTGTTTCTATACAGTTAAAATCTGTGAACCATGTTTCCAAAATAAGCCAGAGGTAAAGGAGAAGTCAGATTACTAATCTGCATATCACTGACTAATTTTAACAACTAATTTCTCCAAAGTAGTTTATGCCTAAAAATAAAATAAATTAAAAGTTGCTAAGTCTAGCGACACGAGCTAAACTGCACACCGGAAGATAGTGTGAACACAAGCATCACTCCCTAAACAGAGACTGACTGAGAATCTTTTTGTTAACAACCAAGCTGCACACCGTCACAGAACAGTCACAGAGGTACATTTTGTAATTGCACAGCCTGACACTGAAAAAAACACAATTAAACAACAAAGCAATGGATAGATAATTTGTGATAAATGATGGTGATGGGAAAAAAAATTAATGAAGCTCATCACTTTTAAGATGTAAACCATCACAGAGACATAGAGACAGATAAACACTGACACTGGTGTAAACATGGACAACAGGATGTGAATGTCATCGGCCAAAATGTTGGAACAACTATTTGTGACATTTGTGATTGTCGGGGTGGGAACATACGCGTGTGTGTGTCCGTGTGTGTGTGTGTGGCCCATATGGCATCATGGGAATAAAATGAGAAAGACACACACACACAAACACAGTAAAGACCAAACTGGACTCTTCAGATTGATGCAAAATTAGAAACAGTTTGTCTTTTTCCAAACAGACCGAGAGTAGCTTGGCACATGGGCTGAACACTTGACGAGAGAGAACGAGAACGTGAGAAAGAAAAAGGGAAAGGATGGAAAGATGAATTAAAATAACTATAAAAATGAAACGAGGGCTGGACAAGTGGAAATGGATCTGTAGGGATTCAGTTTGTCTGTGTTGTTTTAGCTGGGTGTCCTCGGATTGCTTGTTGACCTTTACAAAGATAGCAGCTGGACATCTTTAAGTTTGGTTTGTGCTCTGTTCGACCACACCAATCTAAAAAGCAGATGGAGGGAGAAGGAAATAGCGAAGACAGAAAAGACTCTTTTGTCGTTCATCAACCTCTCTTAAATATAAAGCAATGAGAGAAAGAGACGGAGGTAAACTGAGGGAAACAAAATTGGCAAATATTTATTTTTGTTTTGTTAGTCTTCCATCCAAATAAAGCTTTCACTTCAACTGAGAAAGAAAGGCAGAAGTAAACTGTGGGTTTGGCTGAGCTGCGTTCTTTTAATTATCATGCCAATAAAAAACACTTTGAATTAAGTTGAAAGGAAGAGTTTTCACAGGAAGTTATGGCTGGTTGACTTTGGACGAAAAAAACTTGCACATGTTACTTGTCTAATTATTTAGGAATTATCTCATCAAGTGGCTCCTAACATGGACACAAGCTGAAGCTTTAAGGAGCGAGTTGACAGCCCATTAAGATGTTTTAAAATGACTTCATACTCAAACTACAGTTTCCAACATTTTACATTAAATTTGATTACTTAGAACATTTATGGAATTATGTAGTAAACAAAAAGTGTTAAACAACCCAGAATATGTTTTAACATATGTTACCTTTCATACTGTCAGTCTCATGACATAGTCACCTGGTGTTTTACAGATACTTTGGACAATCTAAAATAAAATAATAAAATAACACATATTCTGGGTTATGTAATACGTTCTTGTTGACTGCATTATTCTATATTTCAATGTCTGACATACTGTACAATGTTGAAAATAATAAAACTAAAGAATAAAAACTGAAGGAAAATGTGTCCAAGCAAAAATATGTCAAATGACACTGAACCAGCAGCATGAATTATTACTTTGGGCATATTTATTATTAGTTTAAAAGCACAAATATTTAAACAGTACAGACTAATTTTCCTCTGCAGGATAGTTCTGTATCCATATGCTTTATATCCAAAGGAAACATTGAGAGTGTTACCTGTTATACTTAAAGCTGCAGCTCAATTATTTTTGACCTAAAAGATACTTTCTGACTGGATCCCTACACATGTGTAGACATTACCTTTGTGAGCTGCATCTGAAAACTCAAATATTTGAGTCATATAGTCCAGAAGTTACATACGCCCCTGCCCACGCTGAAATAATGCACAATGTCATGTGTGTTTGATGAAGAGATGATAGCAATGATATCAGCTAAGCTTAGGTTGTAGTACGAATCACAGAGTGTGGCTGCAGTGGGTTCTCTGTGGCAGCTCCACTGTTCACTAGAAATGAGTAACTCACTCTTGGGCCTCCTGTTTTTTATAAGTATCGCTAGGTGGCAGGTGAGTTGCAGGCTGGCAAGCAAAACAACCAGCACTGAAACAACACAAGGCCTGTATGTAATCCAGAAACACAAAATGGATTAGAAGAGCTGAGACACCACACGACTGATCCCATTTACATTTAAGTTTCGCTTGTGGACTTGAAAATTGCTCCTTTGGTCACACACTATCATTAAAGGGACCAGTTTTCTTGTGACCAAACTGTACATCATAAACAGATTCATGATGCAAAAATAGCAAAACAAATACCAGCATCTCCAGAAATTAAAATAATACAGGGGAGGAATGACCAAGACCTTTTTAACACGAAACAAATGGAGCAATGAACACATACAAGATAAAGAGAGGTGTGATGTGTCATCCTCAGGTCTGCTTTACTATAATTTCACAGCCTAAATGTGCAAAGGTCAGCTGTTATTAATGGCAGGCCCCGAGGAGTGTGTAAGGGTTTTTGTATGCAAATGTGTATGTGAGACAGTGTGTTTAGAGGCTTGCATGTCACACCTTTCTGCTCTAAATGCCATGTAGCCTGCCATTAATGTCGCTGCTGCATCGCTCCCATGGGGCTCTAAGTTCAGTGTGTGTTTGGAAATTTGACCTGACGCTTCACTGACTGCTTGATTCTACAACATGAGGAGTTTTATTTTACTGTTATGAGATAAATCTGAAGGACATTCATGCTGTTTGCTTTCAACCCAAAGATGCTATCTTTTTAATAGTAAAAGTCTCTTTACACACCAGAGGCAAATTTCCAGAGCATTTTTTTCCTTCCCGTCAAAATTTTTTTGGAAAAACATTTTTCAAATAATTCAGAATTTTTTTCACACTCAGGTTGAATTTAACAACTTTTCACCAGCAACAGGAACACCTTTGACTAATCCCACTGCAGCGTGTTGGGATGTCACTCACATTTAACATAGCTTGCAGTCTGATCAAGGACAATCTGTGGCGAACGATAGCTGAAGAGCTTCGTCATGACAATCTGCAACATCATTTTTAAATGTGAGCATGAGCTAAAGTTATTGATGTATTATTCAAAGTAGTGTTCAGATTATATTCTACCTCAGACACATGTCCAGGAGCTGTCCTAGATCGATAGGCTCCCTGAAACTGCTCATCCGCTTGTTGAAATGCTGTGTCAGCACAGACAGCAACTCGTCAACGTGTCCCACAGACATTGGGAAGAAGGTCTGGAAGCAACTGTAGCAACATTACAGCTTCAGCTCCTGTACGAAAAAGTGAAACTGTCCATGTGTCTCCTTCTTGTCAATATAGGAAGAACCAAGTTAAATAAAATTTGATTTTTTATAAATTTTTTTTACTCAACAAACTCCATGTCATTTTTTGGATTTGTGTTGCTCCTGTGGTGTAAAGACCTTAAAAACTTAAGAGTGTGAGTGTAAAACAAACGGCAGCTTTCTACCATCAACTCAACTCAAGGTCTTGTGTGCGTTGGTGAGTAAAATTATTTAGAAAATTATTTGGGTTTTCATCTCAGAAAAATGTATATTTGAATTGAACTGCATTCAATAATATTATCTGTCAAATTATGTGAAATTTGGTGTTTACCATTTTATATATTGATTTTTCAAGAAAGCATTTTCAAAATAAAACAAGAGTTAGCACACACCAGAGTCTTGCATTGGTCCAGTTTTGTAAACCTAAGAATTCAAAGCTCCATAGCAGACAGCACATTTAATCGCACTTATCTCTATGTCAAATCACAACCTCACCTGTACGCTAACATTAGTTTAGTTACTTTAGTTAGCAACAAAACGATCTTGCACTAATCAACGGTCCACATTACCAAACAGCTGTGAGTCAGCTATATTGCGCTAGCGAAAAAAGCTAAGGTAAAAAGAGGTCCGTCCTCTATCAACCAGCTTTTGGTTGTTTGCAGATAACACAAAACATACACAGTCCTGTAGAGAACTCTAAGTGCTTTTGCAAAGGTAACATGTTATTCATGTTAATACTCCTTTACATGAAATGCTAATATTGGTAATTACCTTGAGCTCAGTCAACTGTGGACATATTTTGGTGAGATCCATACGTTTTGACGTTGTGCTGTTGTAGCAGGTTAGGTTTTTGACGTGACTACAGACACATTAGACAGTTTTCTCTTCCTGCTCTTGTTTTCTCCATTTTCCACAATCTGTGAGACAATGTAGCTTGTGACAGTAATAATCCTACAATATGTGGACATAAGTGGACAAGATGTAATTACATACAACCTCTGAACTACTCAGTTTTACATCAATATCACAATTTAACAGAATGTAATTGGTATAGTCCAGTGTCGTAAAAGCTAAATTCTACCTGGCCAGTTACACTGCATGCCTCCAATCACTGGCATCTCTTAATAACACTGCAAATCAAAATGCAACTGGATAGTCACTTACGTGATAGCTGAGTTTTTATAGGGAAAGACAGATGAAAAAAAGCTGTTGTGAGGCCAGAGTGAGGCTGAACAAGCTCATCATTCACATACTTTAACCAGACAGCGATTAAGCATGTGATTGAACATAGTCAATCTGAGATAATGCTGTGAACACCAACTGCACCACTAAACCTCATCATGAACTACTTCTTTACACCAAGCAGGCCACTTTCCAAGCTACAGGACATGAACCTACCAGATGATGACTATGCCTTTGGGTGCAGGACTTAATGCTGCCAAAACAGATATTTTATGAACTTGGACGAGACTCAAGTTCTGAGAACATATTGTTCTGTTCAACCAAGATCATCTAGAAACACGTGCGTCTCTCAGAAAGATGCAAGACGTAACTCTAAGTGAAAGTGGCGGAGTTTGGACATTTACTCGATGGGTAGAACTGTCTAAATCTGGCCATGTAAAAGACAGGAACACAGACTCCCTAACATGCCAACAGATCATATGAGGAAGTGCAGCAGTGTGGATTTCTGCTTCTCACCTACAGACCTGTTTGCCCGATCTACTCCCTCCCATAAACTCTAAAACAGGAAAACAAACTTCAGATAGCTTAAACCATAAACTTACAATCCAAATAAATACAGACCAACAACGTGTAACAACAGATTTTTGACTGAAAAGTGTATTCTAGGTCAGGTTTGAGCATGCACCAGGCTCGCGGTGTGAGCTCCCAGAGTGAAACTAGAGCGGGACACAGGGCGATGCTCCCTCTCTTTTACAAAAAGCTGCTCTGTGCTCTGTCCAGAATCTGCCAGCTCCGCGGTTCAAACTGCTCATATGGTCTGCACACCAGTGCGACTCAACCGTTGTTTCAACTGAAATGTCTCTTGACTAATGCAAAGATAAATTTTTGATTGGCTAGTGTACTTTCGATTGGTTATCTGGTTGATTGACTAACAGGCGACTTATTGATTTGTCACAATGAATATTCAGTCTTATTGATGCTAATTAGCTAAATCGGTTAATGATCATTACGTCTGTCAACAAACATTCAGTAAACTTTCTCTCAGACTACATTGGAGAGACTCTAAGGAAACTGATGCTCTGCTACACATGTAGACTGACAGTAATTCAGCATCGCTCTCCAAATTAGAAGTCGCAAAATGTCACCTCGTCCCGCTCTTCTGCTTCTTCCAAAAGGACAACAAATGCTGCATAAATGCAGAACCAATGTGGTGAAAACGCACGCAGTACTACTGCTCCGCTCCACCTGATGTATTTTTGGCCGTGGCTGTGCCCCAGTTGTGTGCTGCTCCTTGGTGTTGGAAGGCAGGTGAAGGGTGTCTGGTGACAAAATGCCTAGTGTGTAGCCTATTTTCCGGGTTTTGACCTTCCCTGAATACAGCGCTGTGAAGGGAACGAAGATGAATTGGACCTCTGAGGCTGTTCACCCAGAGAAAAGAATACTCACTGATGGATATTAAGTGTTTGTTTCATTTATTCTTTCTATTTGCCATTTTCTCTGCCTTCCTCGAACTGTTTTATTTTTCTCTCCATCTCGTTTTCCTTCCCTCTGCCTCTTGTCTGGAGAGTAATGGAGTATTTGAGGTCACTTGGAGGTTTACAGTGAGATTTTAGACAAACAGCAGAGCAAGTTGTCTGTTGTTTAACCTGTGTGACATAGACATTGAAACACAAACTAAATACAGGAAAATGGATTACAGAACCAGAGGAAGATTGAAATTGTAATCTTTACTGCTCCAGATATGATGGTGTTTCTCTGACCAGGTCATGAAAAGTTAGTATATTAGATTTAATATCCTTTTTTGTTTTTCACAGTCTTTGGCTCTAGTGTCACATTCAGGTATTCAGAAGGAGCTGGGGAGCAGGACGCCATTTTGCTACTACAGGTTTAAAGTGTTGATGTGAACCAGTTAAAACTAGCTGCAATATCAACATCCCATAGTACAGTTGTTGTAGAGTTACTTTAATCACAGAGAACTAATTGATCCTTTCATTAAAAAAAAAACTTTTGTTGGTTTCAGCTACCATTCTAAAAGAATTTCATGTTTGCTTGAAACATTAAATAAACTAAAGCAGTGTTGTGAAAAAGATTGGGTCAAAATTCCTACACATCAACATGAGAGACTGATAAAGTTACACAGGGAACAATTAGTTTGAGTTATTGCTGCTAAAGGTGGATTTAGAAGATGCTGAATCGTGGGGGAACTTTTTTCTTTTTGGCTTAATTTTTGTTACATAAAAATGGGACAGTGAAAAAAGTTAGATATTGTTGTTTGTCTGAGGTGTTATTATTATTATTATTTTGTTACATAAAAAAAAACAGGGAAATGGGAATCCTAATGTTTACACCACTGTCTAGACATCTTTAACAGTGTGCTACACAATGGATCAGCCTGCAACCTGTGATGAGGCCTGTTGGACTTTTACACTCATGTCCTCTTTTTGGTTTTAGTTATGATTATTATGGTTTTTTTGTGTTTTGTTTTCTATTTTTGTTTGTTTTTGTCATGTGCAGGTGGGCTGCATGGTGGTGTAGAGGTTAGCAGTGTCATCCCATAGCTAGTTTTCTAAGTAGTTGTCTTCAGTGACACGAGTCTACAGTCCGATTAACGTGAAAATTGTATTCTTGTCAAATTTGATGCTGTTCCTTTACATCATGACTGGATATCATCAGTTCCCCAATATTAAAGGACTTGGATCAGAAACAAAACACTTGACACATACAATAATGATACATACAATAAAACCATATTGTGTACTTGATCCAGAGACAGAAAATCACTTCAGAAGGGATCTGAGAGACTGAAAAAAAAGCTTGTACAAGACACACATGCACAGAGGTACAGTACGACAGATAATACAGATGAAGATTGAAATGGGAGGAAGAATCAATATTTCAAACATCTGTTTCATTTTCCACAGATTAGACAAAGAATATTTCTTTCTGTTCTGAGAAACAAGAAGCACAATTCATACCACTGTCACTGTTTCTGGAAAGAGAAGAAATGCATATACTTCCGGATTACTTCTTTACATATAAAATTAGTTCAGTTACTGCTGTTATTCATCATCAGTGGCACATAAAAATGGAGGACAATGTTTAAATTAAAGGTTAGAGGTCACTATTGTATGTGGGGATGGTGCCAGGCTCCAAATGTCAATGTAAAACAACAAGCCCAAATACTATGGTGATGAAAGTAGCTGACTGCTGGCCCACTCAAATGTGATGTATTGTGACTGTATTGTTGGCAGAAATTACAGTGGCAAGAGAAAGTACATGTTTCTAAAAAAAACTGTACTGATCATTCATGTCTTTATTGAAGACACCCATTAAACATACAGAGTAATGGTAAGTAGTGGAATAGTTTTTATCTTTTTAATAGCTGGTTAAGCACCTTTGGCAGTAATAGCCTCCTCAGCTGAGATTAGACCTGTAAGATGTCCAGGATGTATTTTTGACCCCTTTTCCTATCAGAATTGCTTCAACTCAGCCATATTAGTAAGACAACAGTTCTCCTGAGGTCATTCCACAGCATCTCTGATGGGCAGATTTTGTGTCTCTGACAGTGGCGTGGCATGTAAACCATTTTTGAGGAAGTCAAGTGACCTCAGATCTATGTCTTATGAGGGAATATGTCACTGCATGTGCAGCCAATATAATGTAGCCATATGAGCTGTCACACATGCAAAGACACACACCAGCCAACACTTTTTTACAACATCTCTCTCTCTTTTACACACACACAGCCACACGTCATTACAACATATGCAACTCCATGCTCAAATATGCATAACAGACCGCTGAATACAAAATACAGATTCAATAATAAGTAAAAGATGTATTCATTCACATATTTCCAAATTCAGTCAGGAAATGTTTAAGCTATATGTAGCAAACACATGGCAAACTTCATCGTGTTTGCTTGACATACACATATGTTCCATATGTCCTTATTATATAACATAGCCTAAAAGACTAACAAGCCATACCTACACAACTATGAACAATCTTCTATGTGGAAACAACAACTTAAGATGAAAAACACATGCAGCTAAATCCAGACAAGCAAGACACAAACACAATTAGGGCATCATATATTCCACACACATCCACACGTTTAGTTATAAAAAAGCTGCAGAGAGATAAGGCTGTGTGGATTTCACCCAACCTCCTGGAAGAGGAAGACCATTCTTCTGTGCTTCATGGTGGCAAAGTGAACAATAACCATGTCGTAGAATTAATCCCACTGGCCTTTAGTTCACTTGCAAAAACACTATGATATGTTGTATTAGTGCTAACAGCTAGCCACAATGAACGGACGTTAAGTTTTCTTGCTAAAGTCAAAATGCCTCCTTTTTCTTCTCCATACACAGCTCTAGTTTTGGCGTTGTCCTGCCGTAACATTAAGTTGCTGCTGTAGCGTCAGTTTAGTTTACCAGCCTCCATAACTCTACTTGATGACGTTTCTAATCTTACCGCTATAAAAGGCTAATGATGACGTTGACCCCATGCTGTGATCTGATTGGTGTGGAAGCCAAAGGGCAACTAGGCTTCCTGGCATCCTCCTGACCAATCACAGTTTGACAGCGTAATGGTGATAACCTAGTTTGATTGGTTAATCTTTCAGGGTTTTAATTCACCAAGGAAAGTGAAATTAGTGATATGAGTGCAGTACCATGTTTCACCACACATTCACTATTGAACATACAGAGGGGCGCTGTTTCATTCATTCTAATATACTTTATTTTATTAATATGACAACTACAGTACAGTCTAAAGGAAAGAGGAGGTCTGGTTTCTCCTGTCCTCTGAGACAAAACCTGAAGCCATTCTGTATTATATTTAGTATTTAGGTTTAGGATGATTATTCTGCTGCATCACCCAGGTTTCTTTTGAGCTCCAGCTTGTGCACAGCCACCCATAAGTTATTAGAGGCAGTAAAGGAGCACCAAGTGATTATGCTGCCTCCACTGTACTTCTGGTATTTTTGCAAGTCAAGGTAGGTCATTCTAGCTTGACTCTAGTTGGTAATAAGCCTAGTGTTTCTCTTATTTATTCCACCATCACTTTGTTTGTTAAATTAGATGAGAAATAATTATGTCAGTGCCACTTTCTGCTGGTATTCATAGAAAAAGACGTAGAACATATAAAGGCACTGCAGGGTCGTTATAGGTAATAAAGTTATGGGTGTGTGTTTGCATTTGCGTGTCACACTTTGTCTCTGTACATTCCATTTCCACTGTCCACAGTGTCCAAACAAACCGTCAAACCTGGAATGGCTGATAAAGACTGTGTGTGTGTCACAATATTTGTCCTTTGTTATTGGAGCTCTGAGGCCACAGAGTCTTCTATAAACACCCAGCTGTGAATTATTCACACACACACCAACTTGCCTTATTACACTTGTGAGGACACTCATTGACAAAATGAATGCCTACTACTACAACCCTACACTTCATCCTAACACTAACCAGAACTTAACTAACCTTAACCCTAAAACTCAGTCTTAACCCTGAAAATACTGGTTAAAATGTCCTCACAAGACCAAAATGACTTGAATAGTGTTTGAACAAAATTTGACACCACACAAACACGTACATACAGTATTTGTGGTCAGGTATGCACACACATCCAGACAAGATACATATTTAAAAAACATATATGTTATTCAATACGTGACCATTCATTTGTATTGTTAAGGGATAACTAGTCCACATGTCCACACACACAAACACACACATACAAATATATAAAGGTGTCTGTTTGATTGTTGAAAGGATGCTGAAAGGAGAAAAAGCCTGATAGATTGAATTCACTTTGGAAACACACACACACACACACACACACACACACAGAAGCCATTTCATTTTGTCTCAGCTTAAGTGGATTTGGCCGGTGGTCAGCTCAGTGCAAGGTGAACAAAAACTGCTGTTAGATTCAATGATGAGGTGACACCTGTAGTTTCAATAAGGTATTACATGGAAACTACTTTGTTCAGACTGTTCAGGCCTGTGGAAGAGTTAAGTCGCCACAAAGGCATCATCAGGTCTAGTAGATTGTTTTTCTTTGTTGTTAATTTATACAATAAAACAGTTAGAAGGAAATAAATTAAGGGACTTGAAGGCATAAATGACTAATTCTTAAAACATGTAATGAACAACTTTGTTTTCTATAACTGAAAATATGCAACATCAAATGAGAAAAACAGCTCATCACTGAACTAATTTAATGACAAACAAAGGAATTTATCCCAGGCAAAGCATCATCAGAGTCTTAGGTGAGATGATACTGACCTTTTCATGGTCAATAAGTCCAATAAGTCTTTCATCCAGGTCTTAGTTCATTTATGTATTTGTATCTCTAATAAACAGTTACACAATAAACATAAAGTGAAATAGAAACCATCACAATCTACAAAGTCCAGTGTGGTATTTTTAAATAATATTTTCTATCAGAGCAAATTACAACGATTAAGACGGGAACCAGAGAGTTAACATAAATTTTGCTTGAAAATAATAAGTCAATAAGTCAATATGAGAATCATCACAACAGTCACTAGGTTGGTATTTTATTTTCCAATTATTACGTAAAAATTATTATAGATGTTGAAAATTGGGCTAAATTATATTTATTTAATTTGTCCACGATAGATCTGAATATTCAGTATGAATGTCTGCACTTGAACTGTCTTAATATTGCCAGTACCATATTATATTAAATTTACATTTCCATGACAAACATCATTCACTGGCGATAACTTGCTAAGGGTGATAAAGTGTCACTTTACTGGAAGCTTGTTTTTGCTAATCAGCTTCCGTGTTTGTCCAATTTAGTGAACTTCTCCGATAAAAAAAAGGCATTTTTGAAAGTGTAAGCAGAAAGTGAACTCTTGTTCTCAAGAACAAGCAGCATTCTTATGAGCAGACAACAGACTCATGACCTTTTCTAAACCACGTCACCACTTTAAAACCTGGTTTGTGCAGTTTGGTTTTTTAAGTTGGAAGAGAACAAAAGAAACCATTTGTAGCTATAGGTGGCATAGATACGTGGGCCTGGACCCTACAGAGCATCAGGGGCAACTAGGCAGTTGCAGCAATGCAAAGCTTTCAGTCTTTATAAAACCATCAGCTTTCTCAAGAGCAGTTTAGTACTGGACTAAGTAAAAATAATTTTTGTTTTCATTGAATAAAAACCATATGAGAATTTTACAGTTTAAAGCTTCAAAATAAATAAAATATGAAGAATCTTGTCTTTCGAATGTAATATTTTTATTTTGCTTTAGGCAAAATCGCACAAAATAATCAATATTCATAAGATACAGTATATCTTCATTTTACTGCAATAGTGAATCCTTGAACACTACCGCCACCTGATGGTCAAACATGTAAACTACATCAGCATAGTTACCGACTGCAAAGAAAAATTAAATTGCAATATTAAAAAAAGAAAGTATTGTTTTAGTTTATGCACAGAATGTGAGGCCCTATGAGAGTACAGCATATAACAGCAACTTATAACGTGCATTTATAATTCAACTTTTAATCTGGAAAGAATCAGACATTTCTAACACATTGGAAATTTCACACCTGTATTTATTGATCCACTGATGCGTCTGCTCGTGGTTTCAAAAAGCATCTCCACTACAACACAGCCAGCATCTTATTTTAGAATTAAAACTAAAAAATATATATACCAGTAGAAACACGCACACATACACACAAAAATGGAAAACCATACCATTTTTGAACGACCAACACATACGCAAACACATTAAATAGCAGCTTTTGTAAAGCACACAAAAATAAATGGGGAATTAAAACAGAAATATAAAAAAATTACAGTAAAAACAAACAAGATATTTAAGTAAAAAGTACCTAATGTTGTGTTCATTAATTAAAGGGGAAGTTTGCTGAAACTGAGACTTCAGTGGTTTGCATTTCTGAAAAAAATATGACGGATAAAAAGGTCCAACTTCAGGACAGCGTCCTCTGCTGATGTAAAACACTGAGGAAAAAGCAATTTTCTACTAGACTCAATAAAATATCACTTAATTTTGCATTATATACAGATACAATCGTACTGACTTTCCATGAACTGCAATGTCAAGCTGCTTAGGGACCACAATCTGATCATTTCCCAATGTCAAACAATTCAAATATCTCTTTTTGAAAAGTCACAGGAAACAAGAGTGATGGAAAGAAACACACAAAAATTCACATTATGAAGAAATGCAGTATGAAAGATCCACTGCAAATCTACTAGTAATTAGGGAAAGAAAGAAAGAAAGAAAGAAAGAAAGAAAGAAAGAAAGAAAGAAAGAAAGAAAGAAAGAAGTCAAGTTCTCTATTATCCAAGTACTCTGTTACTCTCACAGGTTTAAACTCCTGCATGCAGCACTGCAAATACCAAAGGGCAGTTAAGATGTTGTATCTCCAGTATTCACTGGTGTTTTAGGACAACAACTAATGTGTAAATGACAAAATACTGAGAAACAGTGAAAAACATAGATCATAATTTCCCAGATGTCAGTGTCATGTCTTCAAATTTTCAAAGCTTGTCTTCAGTTCAAGGTCAACAGGGAGTCAACTTACATTCAGGTCTGTGTAAAACAGGTCCACGCATTTAAAAGGCTGGTTATCAGGACAAAATAGCATTTTTGTTTTAAACATCCTAAATTGTTAATTCATTTTTTGCTGATTTGTTAAATAACAAATGAGTCTAAAACCTCTCTGATTATTTGACTTGTTTAGTGGACACTGTAGCCATGTGACCATGTTCATCTATAACAAGGTGCCAATTACACAAATCAAACCTGTAATAACTTCGTACTTTGGACAATTGGTTAATACTCTTGTGGACACATCTGATTTCTTACATAGCACTGATATTAAAACTGTGTGTAACAGTAGCACATTTTATCTCAGCGTCAGCTGAAGATGTTTCCAGAAGCTGCTGTTCCTAAGAGTTCAGTTTTGTGTTCTGATCCAAGTCCACACAGGACTCACAACTCTGTCTTCTGCCCAGACAGAGGAACCTGAGCCTGGATCTCCTCATCAGATGTCACCCCTCCGTCCATCTTATCCACCGGAGCTTTGCTCTTTTTCTTCTTCTTCACTTTCTTCTCCTTCTTCTTCTTGGCCGTCTTCTCTCCATCCGAGCTGCCGTCTCCTCCCTCTCCTCCTTCATCGCTCTTGCCCTTCCCCTTCTTCCCTCCCTTCTTTTTTTTCTTCTTCTTGTCCTCTGCAATGGCTGCCTGGTCTCCCTTCTTCCTGTGGCCCCAGTCCTCTTTCAGGCAGGCTGGATAGTGGAGAAATAGGAATAAATAAGGGTAGTTTGTAGCCTTAACACAGCAAGGAGAAGTAGAAAACAGGGAAGAAAAGACAATGAGAAATAGAGAACACACGAGATAAGATGATAGAAGGAAAAGATGACTTAAGAGAGATTATGAAACTCGATAAATAGGAGGAGTAATGTGGAATTGACTGTTCCCGTGGGATTTTAGCAAGAAGTAAAATCAGGAAAAACTAAATATCTGTGTATGTACAGTGAATCCAGAAAGTATTCAATCAGGTTCCAGTCTGGGCTCTGGCTGGGACACTGAAGGACATTCATGGAGTTGTCCCACAGCCCTTTGTTATTTTGGCTGTGTGCTTAGGGTCACTGTCCTGTTGGAAGTTAAACCTTCACTCCAGTCTGGAGCAGATTTTCATCAAGGATGTGTCTGTACATTGCTGCATTCATCTTCCCCTCGATCCTGACTAGTCTCCCAGTTCCTGGCCAGTTGATGAGCGGTGCCTGGTTACCACCAGTCATGACGCTCGCTATTCAGGCCAAATGATGATAAATAGTGATAGAAATGCTGTCTCAGTTTGGCCGGGTGGTCCGTTCTAGAAAGAGTCCTGGTGGTTTCAAACTTCTTCCGGATTTACGGATGATGGAGGCCACAATTCTCTGGACTTCATGACTTGGTTTGTGCTCTGACATGCACTGTTAGCTGTGGGACCTTATAGAGACTGGTGTGTGCCTTGTCCATCAACCAATCATATACCACAGATGGACTCCAGTCAAGTTGTAGAAACATCTCATGGATGATCAGTAGAAATAAGACTTACCTCAGCTAAATCTTGAGTTTCGTGGCAAAGGCTGTGAATATTTATGTACATGTGTTTTTTTTTTTGTTTTTTTTTTTTAATAAATTTGAAAACATTTCAAACTTCTTTCACATTGTCATTATGGGATGTTGTTTGTAGAGTTTTGAGAAAAATACTGAATTTAATCCATTTTGGAATAAGGCTAATAAGATAACAAAATGTGGAAAAAGTGAAGCGCTGTGAAAACTTTCAGGGTGCACTTCATGTGTGTACGTCTTTAAGTCCTTGTGTGGACAACTTTTGGACATTTTGGTGTTATAAGGACATTTCATCCAGTTCTCACAAGTTTGAAAAGGATTTTCATTTTTAAGACTTTAGAATTAGGTTTTGGTTACGGAAAATGAATCTATCTCGATGACTCTTCCTGCTTCCTCTGACGACCAGGCCGTTTGGTGTAGAGAGCAAGGCTCAGGTCTGAGTCTGGTTAGCTTGACTTGAGCTAAGCCTGGATTATGGTTAGGTTTAGGAGAAGAATATCTGGTTAGGGTTAATAGAGCTGTTTTTTTCTTTTGGTCACATGGACATGGAGTGTTTAGGTTTAAGCCTTAAAAATATGTAGAGGTTAGAGGAATGAAGTGTTCAGGTTTAGTGGATTAGGGTCATGCATTTAGTTGTAATGGTTAGGGTGAGGTAAGGAGTATGGGAATGCATTGTGTTTATGTTTGTCACACAAGTAAAGTAAGACAAACGTGTGTGTGCGTTACCTGTGTTCTGTCCTTTGAGGACATGTTTCTCACACAGATATGTGGTCAGGTCTTCCTCTTGGCTGCCTTTGTACCATTCTTCAATAACGTCCTCATAGCGCTCCACCAAAACATCGCACTAAAACAAAGACACACAAACAGGCGTTAGTGCAGTAATCAACACACTAACAGTGGTTATTTAGGTGACAAATAAAACTCAATAAAAAATTAACACAGATTTTTTATTCTGTGAACAATTAATAAATATTAATTTTGGATTTTGAGGTGAAAGCACCTGTTTCTTGAGGTCGGCGACTTCTGCTGAAGTCTCATTCCACAGCTCGTAGGGAATGTCCATGACCACATTTACTCCTTTATTCACCAAACCGTGGAGGGTGCTGAAGGTCTCTGACATCCCCTTGTAAACAGAGATAAACAGAGATGTAATACAGCAGTCAAATAAGACATAAAGCCTCCAAATGAGGATTTTCTTTTCACTTTTAAACTGCTTGTGGTGTAGCATAGTGATTACCAGCTGCACTAGTGGGCTTTTATTTTGAAGCAGCTGCTATGTTTATGCTCCTCAATCTAAATGTGGATGTGTTTCATAACTTTACACTTTGTAAACAGCTGTACTCACATGTTATCTGTCTATTGTTTCACAAATCCATTAATAAATATAATTTCATAGCACATGTGCTAAAACACAACTGTGTTTTAACAACTTAAGTATTAAGTTGGTGGCAGCTGAACAACATACAGGCAGTGTAAAAGTGTAAAAGTGTAAAAGTGAAGTCGTAGACAGAGACACACACTCTCACACCAACCTTAGCAAAGCGGTTACTACCAGTTCGTTCCTTGTGCAGATTGTACTCCAGCAGCCTGTGACACACATTTTCTACAACCTCGATGAATCTGAGGTCTCTGTGGAGAGACAGAGAAAGACATTCAGCATATTTGTAGGTTTACAAATTTAAAACTTTTCAAACATAATTTCAGATTTCAGATATGAACCTGGTGTTTTTTTTGAGTTGATTGTGGTAAAGTCTTCACACAGATTATTTAATTTCTGCTCATAACTTATCGCCTTTTGCTTTTGCCATCAGACAACCGCCTTCAGGTTCACTCTCTCTGCCTTTGAAAGCTCAAATAAAGCCATAAAAAACCACAACAGTCACCGAACCTCTTCAGCTCACCGCTCAATGTCTGAACATCAGACTTTAACATTTCTTAATTCAACAGGTCTGGCAGTAATCAGGCCTCGGTGTGGTACGTGAAATTGAACTCAGCTTTCCAAAAAAATGTGGTTAATCAAAGTCCATTCATGATTTAGTCAGGCTGGTTTGGACACTTTTTGCCCCTTAATAAATGAAATATTTTTGTATTAACTGGGATTATCTTTGTGTAATACTAAATTCTGTTTGATGATCTGAATCATTTGAGTGTGACAAATGTGGAAAAAACACAAAATCTTGTGCACAAAATGAGATGAACATCGATCATCAGCCAAAATACATGATGCCTGAATCACACAGGGAAGACATTTTTGTGTGATTTCATGTGTGGATTTTTTCCTTTTATATCTTCTTTAAAAATCAGTGAGTAACTAAAAGAGAAGCTGCTCTCACTGATGTAAACTAATCCACCACCACCATACATCATACTCCTGACAACAGAATGACTGAAATGGCTAAAAAACAATCATCAAGCCTTCAAATTGGGCATTTTATTGATGCCTAGTCGCTGAAAATTGTCAGAATACTAATATTTTTTATATGTTCATCTAACTTACAAAGGGCTGTTCTACTTGTTAACTGTGTTACACATTGAAGTTATGTTAGAAAGCTGCTTTTTAAACAGCTCACACAGGCTGAGTTCTGTTATCACACCACCAACTGCTGCTGAGCGCAGCTTCCCTCTTCTATAATAAGTTTCTCCACAGGAACTGTACACGACTAAGTTCCTGTCCCCTGCTGCCTAATGTGTGTGTGTGCGTGTGTGTGTGTGTGTGTGTGTGAGAGTGAGACAGAGAGAGAAAGACAGACATCCAGAACCATCTCTGAAAACTCCTTCCACAGACTGCAGGACTGGAGGTTTACTACACTTTCTACCATGAAACTAAACCATAACTGACGTTTAACACTTACGACTTGACATATTTGACCGGCGGCGCTCCCTTGCCGTCTATAAAGCCGTAGGTCGTGTCGATGACTTCTTTGGTTTTCCCAGTTTCATCGAAGGCTGCCTTCATCTCAATACTGACAAACTTGCACACTAGGAAGAGACAGAAAATCCTTGTTTTCAAAACATCAGTCTGCAAACGCTCGATCTTAATCTGCAGCAAGCATGAAATTTAAAGCCGGTATTAGATGAATTATATATATTTCTGAATATTACAGAAATATATGTAATCAAAACTATACTGTAGGTAGCACATTAGATTACAGAATTACAACTGTCAGATGTAAAGATTTGATGATTGTTTTCTTTAAATATGAACCTACAAATATTAGTTATGATTTCTTAATTTTTTTCTCTGTTAATCCTGTTTGATTAATTGACAAATCTTTGGTGGGACAAAACAAGACATCACCCTGAGAGGAGATGAATTACAAAGCACCTTTATCACTAAAGTTATCCTTTGTAACATTTTATTGATTTAAAAAAAATCTATAGATCAAATAATCGAATCAAAGAGTCGTGTACCTTAAGAAAATACTGCAGCCATTTAAAAAAAAGCTTTGTTTTACCATGAGCGATTAGCTGGAGCTAAATTCAAACAGATAGTCTGAACAAACTACCTCAGTTCACTGTGAAACTACACTGACATGTCTCTGTTTCTCAGGCAGCTGTGAACATCTGCAGGCTCTGGTGTGTGAACCGTTACCTTCACATTTGTTGGGCAGATGAACCCAGTCGTCGTCTCCATCAGCCTTCTTTGCTGTTCTAACCGACGTAATTATCAAGAAAAACGACAGATACGCTATTACAATCATATCCACTGTTCACTATGACTCTTCGTGTAAATATAACAAAGCCTTTCTACTTTAATAACCCTGCAGTGGACAGCTAGCATTCTCTTTTCACATCCTTCTTTGGTTCATCACATAAGCAACAGTTCATTTCCGCTTTGGACGCGACGCACGCCGCGCCCTGGGCCAATCAGAGAGCTAGAAGTGGCAGCGACTGGACCAATAATCATCGGAGGAGGGCCAGAGAGGGACACAATGTAAAGAGGTGTCACTCCATCTTTTTTCACGATCCAACCAATGAGAACATAAACCTCTATTTTGTTTTATCCGAAATGTCTATATTAAGAATGTAAATAATAATTGCTGCTGAAGAAAATATATTCTTATTGTCAAATATTTAAATGAAAATATCAACTGTCCCACTAGACGTGTATTATTTGCTCTACTCTTGTTTGTTCATTCTTTGTTAGTTTTTAAGACACCTCACAATTAACATCAGTTTGATGTAAAGGTACTAGATTTCAGCCAAAAGCATTTTTTTCAAGCTGTCGTTGGATAATTTTGTTCACTTAGAAAAAAACCACAACATGGCCAAACTCCTCCTCCAAGTGACTTCTCTTCTCAATAGAATATCTCTGGAGTGACTATTACCTGTGTTCTTGTAGTCTTCAGTTTTAATCGACAGAGGGAGCCATGCACATTACTAAGTATTAATTTAGTTATACAACATTAAATAGAAAAAAATGCAAATCTATCTATCTATCTATCTATCTATCTATCTATCTATCTATCTATCTATCTATCTGCTTTACAGCCATTATATCCCTAATCGTTATTATCCAGGACTGTGGGTTAAAAAGGGGTCCTGATCATCATGTATAGATGTGATACAAAATCATTTTAAACATTAAAATGTACTACAGATTACATTCTGTCACACTCTGCTCAGCCCTTGGCCTTGGCCCTGCTTTAAAATCCCAATAAGTAAGAAAGTAAAACTCACCAGTCAAGCAGAAATAGTTCTTCCACCCTCACAAACTATGCTGATAGTATACTTGAATGTAGTTCTTTTTCCCTCAGAAGTTTCTTGGGTGAATAACACATACGTAAACCAATTTTTTAAATTTGATTTCATTTCACTTCATTAACTTGGACTATTTTGTGTAAGTTTTTATTTTTAAAAGAAGAAGAAGGTAAAGGGGGGTTGATATTTTTTTATCTGTGCCTTCATTCAGTGTGTTTTTGTGAGTAACTAGTGTTTGGAGAGAGACCAGGTTAACATGGACAGTAGTCAACACTGGCTGCACATGCAGATTTCTCCTTCATCTCCAGCTGTGTTTTGGAAACAGGCTTTATAAATTTAACTAATAGTCATACTAGTGTGGATTTATGGAAATGGACTCTTTCAGATGTCCAGACTTTGCATTTTGCTTTTCCATCTTCCTAACCACTTTTTCTCTTTGGATTTTCTCGCTGTCATTGGGTGAGAGGCAGGGTACACCCCGGACAGCCAGTCTATCACAGGACTGACAGACAACCATTCACACTCACAGTCACACCTAAGGACAAGTTATGTCTTTTGCATGTCTTTGCATGTCTTTTACGGTCTGAGGAAACAGAGAGAATCATGTAGACCTGGGGAGAACATCTCAGGATTCAAACCCAGGTCCTTCTAGCTGTGAGGTGACAGTAACAACCACTCATCACCGTGCTGTATTTTCTAGACTATGGGTGATAATTTTTCAAACACAATGATGCATCACTCCGCCTGCTCCATCATTACTTCGTCTGTCCTAAATCTGTTGTCACACACGTGCACACTTGTAAGAAACAGATTAAAAACTCATCACACAAGATAAAAAATAAAACACTGGCTGTGGTAGACAGTGATCAGCATGGGAAAAATTCAGTGCTGGCTTTGATCGACAAGCTACTGTATGTAGCCTCCGACCAGTCAGAGCAGACCATGCAGACGCTTGCCCACCATAACAGGGGCTTTTTTAAAAGGTGTTGCTGCTATCAATTTCAAAATAACCTCTTTTTTTTCTTAAATTGTTACATTCTCATAGTTTGAACATTTTTTGTGTTTTCCATATTCTAGTATGAATAATGTGGGTTTATGAGATTAGAAAATCACTGCATTATGTTTTTCTGTAAATTCCTCACAGCTTCCCTACTTTTGTTGGGGTTTTATGTGTGTGTACATGTCTCCTCCTTGTATACAGTGTTTGTTGTGCTTCACTGCATCTATGTGTGTGTGTGTGTGTGTGTGTGTGTGTGAGAGAGAGAGAGAGAAAAGTGATGCGTTTCACAGCGAGATAAGAGTGTTTCTCAGTAGTTCAATAATAGTTTTTCTGAGAGGTGCTTCAGTGTACTGCTGCCTGCCAAAAGGACAGCCAGCTTCTCATTCCAAAGTACACACACACACACACACACACACACACACACAGATCACTGTGTGTCTCATAGCAGAACTTGACACTGAGTTGGTGGAGGGGAGGTTGATGTAGAGAGAGAAAGATGAAAGCTGGTTTTTATACAGCAGTGCAGCCCACACAACGGGCAAACGAGGGCTTTGTTAAAAAACTCTCATCTCTCTATCTCTCACTCCCTGGCTCTCCTTTTCAGAGGTTCCTTGAATAAAATATTACATTCAGATTATAAAGCAGGTTGCTGAAAAGCTCTGCTGCTCTGAGCGTGTAATGTAAAAAAAAATAAAAAAAAAGCATAAAAAGGCAGCTTTTAACAGTTTAAACCAATATGCACTCAAATGCATGTGTATACAAACACTAACCTGTGAACAGTGGTAGCAGCTAATCACTAAAAGCAGCCCAGACAGGAAAAAGAGCTGCGATAAGAGGCTTTGTATTTAAACAAATAACATATTAAAAATCTGTCTGCTCCTCTTCTCTGGTCACAGCAGGAGTTTTCACAAGGCCAGAAAAAGTTTGCAGCCGTTACATAATTTACTACATTGTGGTTTGTTTTTATTTCCATTATATAAAAGTATGAAATGTTCCTAAGTGAGCGTTCATCCTGTGACCTCTGAGAACATCAGTGCGCTGCAACTTCAAGCTACAGTATGTGATCATTAACGCAGAACTCGGCATTAGAGGATCATGAGGATTTTGAGTTGCATTTTGTAGCTTTAATAAAACACAATCATATACAAAAAACACAACAAGCAGCACAGACACAGTGTTTCTGGAGCTAAATAAAGAAAACACAACTAAATATCTGAATCATGCCACTAAAGCAGAAGAAAACTTACACATTCATTTCCCATTCATTTGGTCATTAGCTTTTTGAGCCACCATTTAAATTAAGTGTCTTTTTTCCAGGAGTCATCAAAAAGTGATGGACAAAGCATGAGTGTTGTCATGGTGACTCTCGAAGCTACTGAAGTCGACTGGTGTTGAGCTAGCATGAAGGTTTTCTGCTAGTTTAAACGTTCTAGTGTCATGACTCAAATAAGTTGTGTTTTCAGTATTTGCTCCTCAGAAATATTTCCATCGTCGTCTGTGCTGTGTCTGTATTTAGTTGCGTTCTCTGTATTTCTGCTTTTATTTTCTCGGGCACTTCGCTGCATGCTGTTTGCCTTATCTTTCTATTTCCGTGTGTTTTAGTTGCAGGGCACTGAGCTTTCAGGTCCACTGCACATCCAGGACCCCTGACAACGCAAAACTGTGTGACGTTGATGTAAATAGGGAGGCCAAAACAGTTCAGTAATAATACAATGCACTCAGTATCAGTAGACATACAGTAAAATCTTTTACCTGTGTGACAGTTTTAAGTTTAAAACTGAACAAATGAAAGTAGAATCGATGGCAGAGCTGATGTGCGGGATCACATTGGATTGTACAGGTGTACCTAATAAAGTGGCCAGTGAGCGTGTAAGACTACAGTGGGAAAAGGAAGCTCTACAACTTCAAAAGGAGAAGGGGAAAAGATGGGAGTGTTACAACCACACAAACTCCTAACTTTGTATAGTTGTATAAATGTATCGAGAGCCATTTGCACTTGTTTTACGGTTACTTTGTGTTTTTGTGCGTATAATAACGTAGATAGAAGATAAACTGTTGTGTGATTACAGAGGACGCTGTGCAACAATGACAAAACAAAATACCTATCAACGTGTTTCCATGCACGGCTGTTGTGTCAGTTTTAAGAGTTGGGTGCATCACTGCTAATATTTGGATAATTCTCCAGCCAGATGCCAGTAAACCATCGAAGATGATGATGATGTAACAACATGATGTAATTAAAAGCAGCATCAGCCTCAAACAGTAACGGAAATGAGGCACTTGTGTTGTGTTTTATCAGCGGAAGAGTGATGAGCGATGCTTCATGTACCGTTAATGAAAGCAACATCATAGCACAGTACATGTGGACCTGCACTAAAACTCCCACTGCATTTGACCTGATTTACATGGACTTTATTTGGCATAAGAAACCACACCATCAGGGGTCTGCACTTGCTCAGTCAGAGGAGACAGGCAGGCACCTACTGCAGAAACACCCGACTGGATGTCAATTAAATCTAAGAGTGACTCCTAGTCTGAGAAAGCATCTAAAAATATCCCGGGCTGCAGCGCTGGAGCAGATAAAACACGTGTTCCTGTTAAAAGTCTTTTTTGTGATGCCGACTGAAATTCATGCAGTAGATTTTCTTTATAGACTTGCAGCAGGTGTTTGGGTCCTGATCAGACATGTGAGAGTCTAGTGGGTGCAGTGGAGGCTGCTGCTATTAGCAACAATCCACCTTGTGAAAAAGAACAAAACTCACATGAAATAGCAGCGTTCTGTTTCTGCTCCACCTTTCACCTCTCTGTGCTTTGTGTTGATGTCTGTTGTGTAGATGAGATGATATATTTTGATGTACGCCTGACAGAAATTAGTACAAAATGGTTGCGGAAGCTGTGAACAGTCAACTTCTTGCTCCTCTTCCAGTGTCTGAGGTTTTAAATTCACACACGTGTACACGATCTTCTGCCGTACCGACGACAGGAAATGAAATAAACAGACAAACGACAGGTTTGTTTTCTAAGGATGCCTTTATTAAAGAGTCAGAACAACGTGCGCTAGCCGTCCGCTTCTAGAAAAATAACACAGTCATACATTCATCCATGTGGAAATCCAAAATATAAAGGAAAAAAGGACCACGTTTTTAGTCTTAAAGCTTAAATCCCTTTAGAAGGTGAGAGGGGAACCTGAATGATGCCATATGTGACTAGTGTATGTATGTGTTTCTGTTACTGTGTCAGTGCGTCTGTGTGATGAGCAGCTGCACCAAATCACTTTCTGACAGGCCTCGTTGTCTTAAAGGAAGAGGAATCGCATTTTTACCGCAAAATGACCAAAACGTGTGATGATGGGGTGAGATTACTGATTCATATCAGTGTGAGACCTATGGCTTTTTAATACACAGATTTTAAACAGATTTACTAATACATTATTAAATTTAAAACAGAAGCTATTAGGTGGCAAGCATTCAGATGTTGTCCTTCATTTACTGTATTATTGATGCATTTTACAGCAAACCACTGTTATTAGTGCACAGAACGTGTATATTGCATATTTTTATGTGCATTTATGCAAATGTATGTGCGCCTCAGTAGGTGGTCTGCAGCAGCCTGTGCTGATGCATTCACTATCCTGCAATGGAAAAACCCTCCCTCCTCCCAGACACACACACATCTGCATCGCTAAGATCTATGACGGTGGACAAGGCTGTTGTCCCCAGTTGCCTTGAAGGCAGAGTGAAGCCACACGGACTATTAGCACTCTGTGTGTGTGTGTGTGTGTGTGTGTGTGTGATTCACATTACAGAGATCACACAGGGTTATTAAAGTGGACTGGAGGCTACAGTCGTCTCAACAATTTGCAGTCAAACCTGCAGCTGGTCAGTAGTCATATGTCTGTGTGTGTGAATAATACATGAGAATAACCTTGTGCCTTCGCCCTCCACACTGCTGTCTATTTCTATCACAGTTTATTCTCTGTGTGTGTGTGTTTGTCTCATCGGTTCCTGTAGAAGACATACAGGTTGTTTCTCTAACACACACATACACACTATCTTCTCTTTCTCTTCGGACTAAAACACCACCACTGCTACCCTAACGTTAGCCAGTCTGCTAATTCACACACACATGCTGCGCCACATACCTTTCATCTGAATTAATATGGATCAATCAAGGGCTCAACAGATTAATTATGGATTCTGGCTGGATCAATGATCCCTGCAGCAGGTTAAAAGTGCCCACGAGGGATCGGAAAGACATTAACAATATTGATCTATTAGACTGATTATCAGTCACCTGTGTGTTTGTGCTGCCTAATAGTACCTATACCATATTATATGTGTTGACCTTTCAGCACATGCATGACTGCTGAAACTTTATCAATCAAATTATCATTGGAACTAATCAATAGTCATCTATCAGCGTCTCCCAACATTCACTTTGAGATGTTTCAAAATAAAACTCACCTGCATTTGATGGAACAGTTTTATTCAAACATTGGGCGGAACTGCCCTTTAAATCTTGGATAACATTTCTCTGCGGCAGCACATCACATCCTGCCTATGGTCGTCATGGCAATTGATGCGGTGTGATCGATCACCAAACCCTCTGGTGTGGTACATGTTCGGTACTGTGCAGCCATTATCCTGGGGTGGTGACACGCAGGGCAGTTGCCATAGTTACTAAAGGATTTGGGCTCTTTTACCCTCTGTGGTCGATCTGTTGTGTGTTTTAAAGTGGACATGAGATTCAGTGAGGAACAGCAGCAAGGTTTCAAGCTGGACAAATGTGGGAGTGTATTGTGTAAATGGACCACAGCTGAGTTCAGAGGAGTTTTGACAACCAAAAGAGAATACTTGTTAACGTTTCATAACAAGATAAAAAATAAAAATGTGTGAAATCATGGCTTTTTAAAATCACACTACCGGATTTTAATTAAATTTTGGTATGATTTCTGTTAAAATTATTATACTACTTAGAAAAAAGCAGCAATACCACAGTGTAGAAACTGTCTGACATTCAAAATGTTAAGTGTAAGTATTAACTAAAAAAATATTATTGGATTATAATTATTAATTAATGTGTAGATTTCTGAAGTGTAGTGACACCAAAGTAAGAAGAAGCAGAAAAAAAAAAAGCCAAAATACCTCAAACTTATACTTAAGTAAATGTACTTAGTTACATTTGTTATATTCACTTTATGTTTTGTTGTCTGATTTAACGTTTATGGAAGCAGAGTTAAACTATCGCACAGTGCTGGGTAACACTAAATCCCCAGTTTAGCAGTTATGAGCCCTGCATAAACTTTTAAAGGTCTCCTATTAGGCAAAATTCACTCTTTAGTCATTTTCATATA
>OMLM01010684.1:0-15617 GCA_900302695.1 Helostoma temminkii
GCTACAGGCTCAGGTTATTACAATGTGAATGTAGGATATTATTAAATCTAAAAGTTTGTTTAATGTAAATGTGGAACAATTTTTAATAAACATCTTTGCCTCTGGTATACAGAAGAACATGCTGGTACTTTTTCTGCATTTGTGTGGGGCACATGTTACCATGGATACAGCATTGTTTTTCAACTAGCATGTGATTAGATTAGATTAGACACAATAAGATTACACTTTACTGCACTTTATTGCAGGGCTACTAGCTCCCAGCTAATAGCATGCTAGCTGTTGCCATGTGTAAAAGCAATGCTGTATCCATGGTGATGTGTACGTCCAGACAATGTCACCAAAAGTCCCTGCACAAACGCAGGAGATCAAGAAAACTTAACATGACTAAAGAGAACAGCTGCTGTAACTGGCTAACACCCTACAGGCGCCGTTTTACCAGTTGAAACGTAGAAGTGCTCTGCCCTGCTCTAATCAGCATAGGGCAGAGAACTACAAAAAGACTGTCAGAAAGGTGGTTATTTGCCTGCACCAGCTAGTGAAATTGTACTTTACATGCATGTCCATCCACACATGCATTCTGCACAAGGACAAGTGGACGTTCGTCCTTGAGTCCACATAAACAAATCTGTAGAATGTAAAGAAATTTCCTCATGGAATTCCTGTGATATCACTTTCGCAACAATGTGACGGACTGATCTGTGGACGAACATAAATCTGCTGGTGCAGAGACATAAACACATAGAATTAAACTCAGCTTCAAACACTTCTTAACAGTCTATTTTATGCTTTTACTGCTCCCTGAGAATTAGATAGATAGATAGATAGATAGATAGATAGATAGATAGATAGATAGATAGATAGATAGATAGATAGATAGATAGATAGATACTTTATTGATCAATTCTTTTTCATCTGTTTGAGTCTCAAGTTACAATTCTCCAGTCAGAACGTGGTGAAAATGTGTGTAATTACTGGAACTACACATTTCTACTACAAACATTTCACCTTCATCCTGTGTAAGGAATAAAACAAATGTGAGCATGTGTGATCCATCTGCCTGCCTGCACCAACCCAAAGCTGCCACCAGAGGACACAACAAGCTGAGCAGAGATCTCACCTGTTTATTAATACAGCTGAAATATTCACACTTCACTAGTTTCACTTCATACCAGGTACAGAACTAGTTATGTAGGTAAACTGCCACTACTGCAGTACTTTCCAAATGCTGTGATGTAGAGATTGAAGGGCGACACGTAAGCACCAAAAAATCATAATAATTATAATATGTTAATGTTATTTTATAATGTTTTGACACTAAGTCAAAACATTTTAAATTCATCTTAGCATTGTGAAGAATCTGCCAGTGGAGTACATTTCTATACAAAGAAACAAAGAAATAAAACTTGCTAGAAAATATTTCACTCGTTGATTTGACCTGAAAACACTTAACATAGTAGATGTAGTCACATCTGTGGTATAATCTGAAGTACAATATAAAATGCAGTATGTGTAATATGGGTAACAGAGTAATTTACAGCCTGCTAATTTCATAAAGATTACCCAGGAACTGTTCTTCTAATCAAATATAATTGGAACTGAGTAGGGTGGAAGAAGTTTGGCATTTTGATATTATAATGAAATTTACCCACAGTTGCCGGGAAATTACAGCTTGTAAACCAGTAAGTAAATGTAAATGTGTGCAGTTTTCAACCACATGATATGACTGTTTCTTGAGTAAAAGTACTCCAGTAAAGTACCACTTCAAATTTGTAACTCAAGTTAAAACAAGCTCTAAAACGGTAATAATTTAAAGTACTAGTACTCCACTAAGCATCAGTCCAATTGAGTGACTGATAAACACAGAAACAAGTAAGACACTATTGAACTGATGCTGTTGATAACATCAATGTAATCTGTCACAGTGTGGTGGATCTGGGCCGGACTCAGAAAAGCTGGACAACTCATATTTTAAAAGGATTTATTACAATAAATGGAGGCAGGTGTTAAGCAGGTGAGGGAGCACAGGAACCAGGGCCTGGACAGATGAGATATCTGAACCAGGAGGTGAGTCTGGAGCTCTACACAACAGAGGTAAGTTAATGACAGGTCGATGATGAATGAAAGGTGAGACAATGGCCAGAGCTGGGTACTCGCTGTTAGGGTGTATGTGGTGACTAGTGTTGTTAAGAAGCCAGGAAACAGGAAGTGCGGTTTTGACCTGGTGGCAGTGATGACAGGAGACGGGTTCATATCAAGCAGGAGAACAAAGCTGTGGTAGGCTGGCTGACAATCTGACGGATGAGCTGATGGAACAGACCTGCTTATAAAGGAAGTGACAAGGGTAGACAAGATTAGGTTGATTACCAGGAGAGGAAAGGGAGGCAGGAAATGACCATATATGGAGTTCAGTTCATTAAGTTTTTAAGAGTTGCCCAGATCAAATCCGTTTCTTAGTGGAGCACTTGTGTACCTGTGTGCTTGAATACATGTTGGAGGATGTATTTACTGTAGGAAATTAATTTGTTAATTATTGAAATGTATGCAACACCCACCCTTTCCCTTATGCAGATGATAACGCTCACTATATACACATACAGAAAGTCAGATCACAGTTCACTGAGATCTTCTCACTGTCCTCTTGCAGAAAGTTGTTTTAGGTTAATATCACCAGCTCTTCATAGATTTATGATCTGCACACGACGATCAGCTCTTCACCATGTAGCACCAGTTATTGACATTTCTGTGCTCCCAGATATGTGAGTTGTTTTTACCTTCTGTCTGATACTGAAAATCCTGTGATTTGTCACACGTTGGTGTCTGTGTATACAAGGTAGGTGTTAGAGACCAGCACCTTAGAAACTGGGTTCATAAGGTGCCATTGCTTCTGAACCACATTATTAAAGGACATTTAAAAAAAGACATTAAGAACTGATTACATGATGAAAGAGAACCTTTGAACATCAAGCAGCATCATTTACCTTCTCTCATGCCCATGTGGACTGCAGTACACTGGACTGCAGGAGGAAACCAGAGCACCCAGAGAACAGCCTGTTCTTTTCTCTCTTTCTTTCCACTCACCCCAACTGGTCGAGGCAGATGGTCACCCAGCCTGAGCCTGGATCTGTTGGAGCTTTAAACAATGCAGCCAGATAATAAAACATGTCAGAGAACAAAGACAGTAAAATGCTGAAGTAAGACCCTCTTCTTCAGTCTCAGTGATACCACATCATACCCAGTAACACAGCACCATATCTGTTCTGCAAAAGGCCACATACACTTAAAATAATCAAGTCTAAAAACGATCTTGTCTATGCAAACTGACATTTAGCTTTATCACAGTTTGAGTCTTGACCCGATTGAATGTTAAAGGATCCAGGTTATGACAAAAGATCCTAAGAACAGCTTTTGTTATCCGACATCCGTTAATTAACATAAAACATAAAGTAGAGATGATGCTGGTAAGAATGTTTTTCCTAGTTTGCATGTATAAAACTAAGTATAGGATAAATTAAAACCTTTAACATCTGATGGCTGACTAACAAAACCTGCAAAAATACAAAGACGTTGGCAAAACAAACACACACATACAGACACAAAATCTCTAAGAGAAAAACCAGACACAAAATGACCGAAAACAGACACAAGATGTGCAGAAATGGACTCAAAATGACCAACAGACATGTGAACGCATGGGGTACAGTTTCTCTGATTGTTAAGGTTGTAAAAAGTGGGTCCACAGTGATGCCTTAGTATGTTTTTGTCCAACCAACAGGTAAAACCTCAAAAATACTAAAAAAAACAACTAAAGGCAAAAGCAGCAAAAAGTCTTCATTTGATTTATCTGCAAATATCCATATTTGTAAAGTAGCAACGGATCAATGTAGTACAGAGTACAAACTGGCGTGAACAGAGATTTGCACAGTACTTAGGTACCTAATACAAGTCACATTCATTTCAGCTTCCAAAGAGCAGATGTGACGACGTCAGACGTCCAGTATGAAGTGAATAATGACTGAATGTCACAGAAATGACTATATAGTCCCACACAGCAGATCCCTAAACATTTATCTTGTGTCTCCTCCATGTTTCCGCCCACAGATCAGACCTGCAGCCCTGCATACATTTCCATCACATTACATATTCACTATAACACTGGCTCTGCTTCCTGCCGTTAAAATGGTGGTTTTACGTCAAAAGAAAATGGATGACAAACAGACTCTAATAGTCTTTTAATTACAGAAGCCATTGTGTGGAGGGTGATTAAAGAAAATAATTTGGTCAAGTGCACTTTAATTACAAATAAATACAGAAATGATGATGTGCGCATGCGTTATGGAGATTCCTCCATTAGGATGTGGGATATTTATGCCAAAACAGATTTAGGTGATGATTTTCATGCTGTAGACGCACATGATGTTTGTGGTGCCATCGTTAGGAAGAGAAGAGAAACAAAACAACTCTTTCTGTGAAGTCTGAAAAAACTGCTCTACAACGTCTTCACAAAGATCAGATAAGAGCAGGACAGTGGAACGATAAAGGAGCAAGGTGAGAAGATCTTAAAACTATGTTTTGTTATGTAATGTTCACCATTTTAATGTGGCATGCTAGAATGCCAACATTTGTCAACACTAAACATGACATAAGGTGATGTTTTCTTTGTTTTGCATCTATACAAACCACATAACTGCATCAATTAAAATGCTTATGATGGCAGAAAATAATGATGACACATAATGACAAAAAACTAATACAAAATGTCCAAAAAGTGATGTATTAGTATAAATCCACTGATCTATGAACTTTTAACTGCATCTATTAATCATTTGGTTTGTTAAACATAAGGAAACTGTTACAACTTCCAATCATAGTACACATTAGAGAAGCAGCCTAAAATATTCATATTAATTTCAACATGTGAAAACATCTTTATTGAAATATCCATTTAATGTTTGTGCTTTAAGTATTTCCTGGTAAATAATAAAACATAAAGACAAATATGTGTGTTACAGCAGAGCCTTGGTGTGAGACTGACAGGTACTTAATCCATTAGAATTACTGAAGCAGCCACTGCTGAGTAACTAGTAACTAAAGTACAGTACTCAGTCGGTTTGCACAAACATCAAAACATTAAACATTTCTCATGTCATTAAGAGCAGTATCAGTTTCCCGTTACTCGCATGTGACACTGACTGTTTTGCATCTCACCTCGTTCCCACAGTGGGAAGAAGCGCACAGCCTCCGCGCGTAAAAGCGCATCCTCGTTTATCCGGTAACATCAGTTGCTCACTTCTGCCTCAGCGAGCAGATGCTCTCCAGCCTCCGGACTGGAAATGCAAACGGGTGAAACGGAGAAGACCTGATGACGCTGATGTTTCAACTCAAGCTATGTGTTTTTTATTTTATTATTTATGATTGTATCTACAAACCCGTGAGGTGTGAGGTGCGCTTTGTGAGAAAAGTTAAACGTCGCTTTCTTTTCTGACTTTTTATTCGCCCTGCTCCTGATGAAGCGCTTTTCAAACTCAGACTGAAGAGAAAACATCACCCAGACCGGACACTCAGCGGCGCTTTACCGGATCGTTTCTAATAGATTTTACACAGTGGAGAAAGAAAATAAACTTTTACAGCCTCGACATGAAATGACGCACTGACGCCGCCGAATGGAAACTCAGATATTCTAGTAAGTGTCGATCTGAGATGATTTTACATTTATTCAGAGTTCGCACAGTGAGTTTGGTTGTATTTTATTGGCTGTGGACAGATTGACGCCATTAAAGGTTCTGGAAAAGGTAATTTGCCTCCTGTCACACCACAGCAGGGGTGGCGTCTGTCCAGCCACATGTGCGTGGAGAACATCTGTATTTCTGCTAAAGACACTAACCTCATTAACTGAACATGTGTTTAACAGTTTGGAGAAGCGGTTTACAGTTTTACAGGTTTACTGCTAATAGATTCAACAAAAACACACAACAAGACAGAGCTGCAGAAATAAAACATATAGGAATTTATTCAAAGGACACAGTGCAAATGAAGAAAGTCAAATCCAAAATCTGGATCCCAGCATAGGGGGTGGGCCCCTCCAGTGGGTCGCCAGATAAACCTGAAAGGTCTTCAGATGAATGATGGGATGTTTACAGTCTCTGGAAGGTTTCTGCAGTCTTTTGATGTACAGTACAGTAAATGCACTTTTTACTCTGCTGCTTCTTTTTGAAAAGTGTCATTATACAGATGTAGATTATTAATATATATTGCAATATATATTCAGATACCCAATAAATACATTTTTTGCATAATCATTTATTACAGGCAGGTTAACTGACCACAGACACTCATGAATTCTGTGGAGTAGGGCTGCAATTAAACAAAAACTTCATATTATCATGGACAATATGACAATTGTATAATCAATAACATAAGTCTGGATTGGATTTATGTCACATATACATATTAATGATATGTCCTTGATGTAGTGAGTCCAAATATTGGAATAAACCGACAGTACTACACTCTGTTTTCATTTGGAGATGAGAAACAAGATTAAACCTACAGAGTCTCAATAAATGTACCTATAATTCAGAGGAGAAGAAGTTTACAAACAGTGGTGATAAAGTTTTGGTCATTTCAGCTCATTTGTGCTTTATGTAAAGTATTTAGCAGGCAGGTTGTCACGTTCACATATGTAAATATTTATTTCATTAAATTTCAGCCTTCTGCAGTTATGTAATCGCACAGGCTGACATCTTGATTGCGATTAGAGTCATCGTGCAGCACTACTGTTGAGCCAGCGTTTTCATCAAATAAACGTATTTTTCGCAAACCTTCCGTTTTTGCTTAAACCCATGACACATTTTAGAAAGGCTCTGTTACAAGGCTGTATTTTGTAATTTTATGTCTATTTTGAACAATGTTTAGTTACCTCTGGATCCAAACCTTGAAGTTAAGGTTTCACTTTCGACCTCTATGTAACTGTCCTCTGCACTGATGCTTATACAGTAGTTGCACTGGTACTCAATGTGTGCAATGATGAAGCTGAATCAGTTGAATATAGTAATTACAGTGTAACATACTGATCTATAAAATGTGTTCCTCTCTTGTAGATCTCCCTCATGGTGCGATCCAGCTCCTCAGTCTGTCGTCTTACTGGGGAAATCCTGTTTGTTGATGCTTTGCCAAACAAACCTTTTTCTTTGTCTGACTCTGTAAGAGACTGTTGAAGTGTCTCCTGGTCACCATCGCCACCATGGCAGCTGCTCCAGATGTTCCCTGCCTGTCCGAGCTTGGCGGATCCTCCATCAGGAACATCAGCTTCATCTCCGGCACCCGACCCTGCAACCAGAGCATCGTCAAGATCTCGCCATACACCCCACAAGCCACTGCAGCCTTCGCCATCGCCATTACCTTCATGATGGTCCTGACCATTGTTGGAAACATCCTGGTTATTATTGCTGTGTTGACGTCCCGATCCCTGAAGGGGGCACAGAACCTTTTCCTGGTGTCGCTGGCTGCAGCGGATATTTTAGTAGCCACGCTTATTATTCCCTTCTCGTTGGCTAATGAGCTGCAGGGCTACTGGGCTTTTAGCTCCATATGGTGTGAAATTTACCTGGCGCTGGATGTTCTCTTCTGTACCTCCTCTATTGTGCACCTGTGTGCGATAGCTCTGGATCGCTACCTGTCGATTTCTCAACCCGTGTCCTACGGTACCAAACGTACTTCCTTACGCATCAAGGTGGCCATTATCATAGTCTGGCTGATCTCTGCAGTCATCTCCTTCCCTCCTCTTCTGACCCTGGACAAGAGTGAAGGAGGTGAAGAAGTGTGTGAACTGAACAACGAGCGCTGGTATATTCTCTACTCCACCATTGGCTCATTCTTCGCCCCCTGCGTGATAATGATTCTGGTTTACGTGAGGATTTATCAAATTGCCAAGCAGCACACTCGCTGTCCACCTGGACACAAGCATGAAGCAGCAGCAGGTAAGGCCAGCGTGGGAACCGGCGATCTTGCAGCAAAGTTATCTGATGAGTCACAACAGAATGGGAATCAAGGAGGTACAACTGGAAGCCAACGAGATAAAGTTCAGACCAAAATGCCTGTTTCTCAGTCTGTTCCGTCATCACTCCAGAAGCCACCTGAGCGCACCTCGAGCCAGAACACTCTGCCTTCTCATTCGAGTACTGCTCCAGTCCAAAAATCCTCTTCCCGTGGCAGCCAAATCCTCTCAGCTGTTCCCCACAAAGAGTCCCAGGATTGTGTGGATGGGGGGGGAGAAGTACTTCATGACAACACCTCCAGCTCTGGCTCTGAGCTCGGCGAGGAAGGTGTTCTCAGAGAGTGCGTCAAAGAACCAGTGAACAAACCTGATGAGCAACCTGTGGGATTGCCCCAAGGCAAAGGCTTCAGTGTTCAGGTACTAAACCTGCCCTGCAGATACAAACACACTATGGCCACATCATCTGGCACCAAACTGATACCTGAGGGACCACCTACAATTCAGGGGATGCCAATTTCCCGCCGTAAAGCCATGGTGAACAGGGAGAAGAGGTTCACCTTTGTTTTGGCTGTTGTGATGGGAGTGTTTGTGATCTGCTGGTTCCCCTTCTTCTTGTCTTACTCGCTTAAGGCTGTGTGCCCTGAGACTTGCAGCATCCCAGACCCCTTGTTCAAATTCTTCTTTTGGATCGGCTACTGTAACTCCTGCCTAAACCCAGTCATATACACCATATTCAACAAGGACTTCAGAAAGGCCTTTAAGAGGATACTGTGCAGGGACACTAAAGGTACGTTCTTCTAGAGAGGACAGTATTACTGTGTTTTGTGCTGCCAGTGGACAGAAGACTTGTATCAGACTTGTGTGTTGGACTGGGATTAACCTTCTGCAGGACATTAAGGAGGAAATTGTGTCCATTTTCTCTTTTTCCTTGTTCTTCTGTTAGCTGAGACACAGCTGCACTGACAAAGAAAGAGGTTTCAGACAGTGGCTGAATCAATTATCTTAATGCTACTGAACAATACAGTGTAATTGAATATTCAGTGACTCCGACAAACACCGATTTGATTATATTTTGAAACGGAAGTGATGAGGATACAGGGTCTGTGTTCAGTGAGTTTAAAGTACAAACAGAACTGATAGTGCATGTGTGTTTGTGTGTATGCATGGGAGTAGAGTTGCCTAAGGGTCTTACTGGAAGAGAACAAATGTCACTAAGTGTCCTTTATTAGAGATAAAATGGGCACTAGAGAAACAGAAGACCAGGGAAGATGTGAGCATCCTCGTCTCTGTGCCTCTGTCTCTTACTTTTTCCTTTCTCTACTCCTGCCTGCCTCCGTCTAAAACTGTGACCAGGGATGTGTAGGTTACGACAGATGTGCATTCTCTATTCTCTGTGGAGACCTCTTTCTTGTTTATTCATCTGATGGCCAGAGGCTTTACTGGGAAAAACCAGAGCAAGAAATTGAAAGTCAGCTGCACAGCACAGCAGCACAGATGAATATACTTACGGCATCTTGAGCTGAGCTGTGCATTTCCTGACTTCCTTTAATCTTGCTTTCTTTTAAAGATGACACAGAGTCAAGCATGACTTATAGCTCAAGTAAAGTTTTTACAGGGTTTGTGCAGGATTCTTAATTAATTTAAGCATAAAGTTATTAAAATGACCACAACAACACACAAAACCACTGTATAAATATTTGACACCACCAGAACAAGACCACTACTCTTTCAGTCTGGGGGTCCAGTGTAGGAAGGGCACAAGGATACTCAAACGCACAATAAATAGACTAATAATGATGACAAAGAGACACAAAACCACCACTAAGAGACTCGCAATGACCACAAAACATGCAAAACCGCACCAAAAGGACCAACTACAAACCCTTTCAGCCTGGGTGTCCTGAATAAGACAGGTGAGGTTTATGTTACGTTTCTCTTCCCAGGGGCCCATTAGCTGCCCAGGACTGGACTCATAAAAAGCAGAAAATTAAAGGGTGGATCAACCCATAAAAAAATCAATAATTTATTAATTACAGTTATGAGTTCATGAGCTTCCTGGCAACTGTACGAGAAACTGTGCGGCTGTTATCGGAGCGAACCGAACTCAGCGCTTTGTGAGACTTTTCTACATGTGCAGATTTTTTCACAGTGTTTTTGATTTCTGTGCAGTATTTAATGAACATGATGGACAGTAAGCTGCACCCTGCTCAGTGTGCTCTCTGCCAAAGCAATACAGACTGAATGTGAACTCAGCACTGGCCCCGATGACGAGCTGAATCCCTGATGAAGATGCTCAGCCTCCTCACCCAGGATTGATCTGATTTTGTGTGTATGGCTGTTTGCTGCTGCATGTTTTTTTCCACAAATGCACTTCTCATCTTTTGAAACAAACAGAAGTTTGCTCGTCTGAAGCTTCCAGTACTGTAGACACATGTAAGATAACACTGGTGTTACTAGCTAAACAAATGCTACTGCTTGTCGTTCCAGCTAAAATTAAAATGCATGTTTCTGTCCTCCACTACAACATACAGATCTACGACCCATGCCAGGTTCACTTAATAACCTGAAGTGACAGTTGTAAGCAGAGGTGGGCCGAGAGGAGAGGCCGGGGTTAGATGATGTATAATAATAAATTAGTGCAGAAGCTATAGCACAAGGAGAACTGAACTTGAGGCTGAAATTAATTATCATTATAAATAATGATCGTAATTAAATCTGAGGTGCCTCAGACTGAGCCCACACCCTCAACGATGTATGCGACGTGAAGTGATGACACCACACAATGTTCAGTTATAATCTCCTCTCTCTAATCCCGTGGTCGGGAATGCACTGGGCTTGAGACGGCACGGTTCAGTGTCTTGTCCAGGGACACTGACATATGGCCAGGAGGATCTAGTGACCGCTCCCCTGCAGTCCCCTAATTATTATTATTTCCTCTTAATTATGGAAAATGATCGTACAAAGATATCAGCATATATCAAGCCCTTTTCTGGCACCTCTCTCTGAAGACACCATAAAAGTGTGAGATTTGTCAGGTACCAACTACGGCTGTCAAAATAACCCACATCCATCCACAGTGGCTTTGTAACAAGAAGGTGGAAAATGTCTGTTCTCAAATTCTGCAGTAAGGAATTTTGATTTAAGTGCTTCAAGCCTGAAATGTTTAGCTGCAAACCCAAGAGGCCAAAACGTTTAAAATTACTTTTAAATGTAAAACTTAAGAGCAGAAATTGATTAATGTCATTAATTTAGAATAGTTATAGTGTAGAATACTTGACTATAAGTGGAATAGTATATGATTAATTTAGAATAATTAATCACAGAGCTGGTACTTGGTGCTGTGAGGATAGTAACTTCACTGGGTTTGTGATGCTGTATCACGGTCATGGATAAGGAAGTTGTAGTAACGTGTTTTGGTTGCTGCAGTTTTCACCATCTCACTAACATTCACATAGCTGATTAGCTACAGACCCTGGTTTAATATGTGGTCCCCTCACAGTTGATCAAGCACAAACCTCCAGTTTAGTCTTTGAGAACGATGGTGACCCAGTTGGTAGGACAGTTGTCTGTGAACCCCAGGATGGGTGGTTCGACTCCGGCTTTTCCAAACTCCTTGCCACATGTCAACATGTCCTTGGACAAGATGCTGAGCCCCAGACCCTTCACCCTTTCAGTAGGGGCTGCCTGTCCACACAATTATTGAATAATTATTTCTGATGGACTTTAAGTTTAAAACAGTGATCACAGTACCACTCAGTATTGCCTTGTACTGTATGTACTTGTTCTTCTATCTCTGCTATTGTGTGGGTTTATCCCAGTGCTATGCTTTTATTTTGAAATTGCTTCATATTAAGGGTTGAATAAAAGCATATGGTGAATCAATATAAGCGCTGATGGTGCTTTTCCTGCTTGTTTCTGAGGCGAGTGGGTGGTACTGAATGTGAGCACATACAGAATAAAGCCTAATGGAGTCAGACAATTTACCGTAGCTGCTTTCTGTCTCAGTGTTTTAAGATAATTATCTTTGTCTGCTTCTGTGACTTTGGACCCAAATAAAACAAACATTGACATGGTTGAAAAAATAAAGTAATAAGTAAAAAAGTCAGTAATTTCAGGGCAGGGATTCAACAAACATTGTGTCAAATACCTGTTTTTATCACAAATTAGCACATATGCTAAAAATAAAATATGAAATTAAAGGTGATAATTAACTGAGCAAGCACACAATGTGTTGTTTATGACAGTATGTCTTGCAGTGAACACACACTGATCAAACATAATAAAAGGTGTTATAATATAATTTGATGTACTATTTAAGAAAGATCTTATTGTCTCCTAATGATGTTCTGTCTCCAGAGTCTGGGGAGGTATTTTTTAAAAACTGAGTGTTTATTTAAGCCCATGTTTGATCAAGGTTTTTAAAGCTTCAGATCTTGGTGATATCTAGTAATAGTTTTTTAAAAAAGACACTGTGTTAGAAGAGGAATGCATTTGAAATCATGCCGCCCACCTTCTCACAAATCCAAGACATTCACATCGAAGGCCTTTCAACCTTAAAACTGACGGCTCCTGTTTTAAAAGATGAGCACAGTTTCCACGAAGCCTGTTCAAAAATTATGTTCCTGTATAGCTAAACTGCAATAGTAATTATGTTTTTGTAGCAAATGTTATTATTATGTTATCATGTATCTTATTTTGTGAATGATAAAAACGGTGGCTGGGGAGGATAATGTGCAGGACTGACCCAATTTCGAAAACGCACTTCTGGGCATGAAAATCACTTTAGTTATGGTTAGAGAAAGTGTGTGTGTTTGTCTTTAATTTAAATGCAGATGTTGTGCGTGTGAAGTGACGGTTAGATTTTTCTCTATTAAACCCACTCACAATCATTCCCTGACTCTAACCCAGCACTGTGTGTGTTTGAAGCCAATAATAAGAAATGTTGTAGTCACATATCTGGACTAAGATTACATATTTTTGTGGAAGAGAAAAAGGGATGTTGTAGATCGTAGATGCACATATAGTCATTATGTTGACAGCTACAATTATGTTTACAAAACAAAATTTATTATCACAGTTTAGTTGTATAGGAACGTCATTTTTAGGAGACTGGACTGTTTCAGCAGAAGCAAACACATTTTAAACCTCACAATCGTTGCTGCTTTCCTCCATGTTTGTTTTCTTTAGCTGTAGACTTCAAGAACTTTGAGGACTACATTTGGGCTCTGCTCAGATGGTGTTACAAAATGTGACACATAATCAATTAGTGTTCTTCCACGGTTGTGTCTCCCACAGCACTATGACCATGAAAAATTACACCTATCATGTTTTTATTTGCACACATCTGAAGTGGTTTTGCCATTTCAGTGACATACAGCGAAATAAAAATGTTGTTTGTAAAACAAATTTTGACAGAAGTCAGCACCAACACAAAGAGGCTTGTTAATGTGCACTACACCCTGCTTCTAAATGTTGGCAGACTGTGTCAACAGTAAATAACAGATTGTGATGTCTTGCAAGGCTTCTATTTGACTAATAGTGTCTTCACAGATTGGTAAGATACCCATGTGTACTAATGTACCCCCATATCATGTTGGGTTTGAACTGTGTGCTGAAAACAAGCCAGATGGTCCCTCTACTCTCTAGTTTTACGTAAAGAAACATTTTTTTACCAGTGTTTTCTAAAATGTTTTTCTTAAATTTGTTCTTAGGAAAAGTACCAAATCTACATAGGATTCATGATGTGTTCTTAGACTGGAAATTTGTTCGTACCCTTGATGTTGTATTGATTTTTATTTTGGTTTTCACTAATTGATAGCTTGTTCCAGTTCACACTTGGCAGGTAAACAGCCGTAGCTGGTTTCCAGAAGGGACGACGAGACAGAAATTTAGGAATAATAGATAACCCAACTACAAACAGAAGGGAAACTCCAGTGGTTCTGAAGAAGAGGAACAGCTGTAGGAAGCAGTAGTGGATCGGTGTTGTGAACAGAAGTGCTAGTGTTCATTAATTCCAAAAAACCATAATGCTTTGTAAAATAAAGGAAAATTCACGATAAACATATAATTATAATTTTAATCCTACAATATTATAAAATGGTCACGTTCCACCAGGTGTTTCTTTAGCATGTTTTTAATCACATTTCTTAATTTCAGTGTATGATATGTTCAACTATTACTGTTTTCAGTCAAATACAGGTTTTAAATTATTTTCAAATTCAGTTTTTTTTTCGTTTATGCAGCGTTTGGTTGTAAAATTGCACACGAGAGAAGATAACTGACTTCACATGTTTAACGGTTCATTTAAAATAGCATTATTTGTTTTAATACCTGCACTTCACTAAAGTAATACCTTTTAGCGTACGCATGGACAGAGAGAAGTTAGTTAGCTTTCCTCTTTAAGCTAGAGCATCTAAAATAACTCAGATATTTAATGACAATGCTCAAACATCATAAAGTCCATTCAGGTGTCAAATTATCTCACACTGTGCCGGAGAAAGTTTAAAATGCTAGAATATCATGTTCATTTCTATATATTTATAATGACTTCTCTACAGCTGCGACGCATTATGGTATTGGATTTTTAATGCGTTTTTTTATGGCGCCATATTAACCCTCCGCCATGTGACATTATTTGTGTCAGTTATGATGTTCAGTGATGCTTCATAAATCTTGTTTCAGCTGGAAAACAGCAACACTGACTATTGTAATGCTGAAAACATATTGGACTGTATGAATACAAATGAAATGCTGTTTATAACATATTTAAGTGTCTCGGTCACGTCACAATCAGAAAACAAAATGATAAAAAAACTTTTCTGCATCAGTACTGATTCCAAAAGTCAGGATGTTTAATAGTTTTTGGACAACGCTGGAGCTCATTGGCAAAAAAACAGCAATTAAAATGCACCTTTACTTCCTGTTTGCTCAGTAAAAACTACAGTGACCGTGTCAGGTGTTTTACGTCGAGGACCCAGAATGCAACCAGACACGGGGAAAGATTTTTGATGGATTTTTTTTATAAAACACAAAGGTTAAGGAACCAGGAACTGAACAGGTGAGTGATTCTTTGGGGAATCGGCTGAAGACTGGGGTGAGCATCTGGGCTGTCGAAGCAGGTGAATAGACAAGATGGTGGATTCTTGTAGTTCTGGGCAGGGTCAAGATGAGGATAAACCCAGACACACTGGAGGTCCGACAACAGTCAAAGCCAGGTATCTGAGTAACAGTTTCATCAGTCAAAACTCCGAAATCCACAGTCCAACATCCAATAAACTGAAAACAGGTCAGCAGCAGATCAGACTTTCACTTCTGACAAGGACCAAGCAGATTCAGAGTTGGGACTGATCTGATTTCAGCTTCTGGTTCTGGTTCAGGGGATTCTGATAAGGCAAGACAAGGTAAGGTTGTAGAGCTGCATCATGAATGACAATCTGGTGATTGCTGGTTTTTAAGGTGTGTGGCTTGATTACTGATGAACTGTGTGTGTGTGTGTGTGTGTGTGTGTGTGTGTGTGTAGGGTTAGAGGAGACAGGAAGGATAGAGGAGGAGATGTGTGAGATAGACAGACGAAGGTTTGGGATGAGGACTGACAGACTGTACTAATACACACATGGTAAATAAG
>OMLM01010687.1:8057-27426 GCA_900302695.1 Helostoma temminkii
AACACTTTTAATGTGAAACGTTTTATTAACGTTTTATATAAAATATGAATGTAATGGAACTAAATGGACTAAATTAATTTATTTGCTGATAGATGGAAGAGCTACAGATTCACAGGATGACGATGAAAAGTAATCAATGTGGGCCTTCAGGTATGTGACTCAGATTCATGTACCACCTTAAATACTGTATGAATGTATTGACTAAAATACTTTATGAAGACTATTTTTCAAGCCTTTTCATTTTCAAATAATTAAAATCCGTGTTTTATAAAATCCTTAAAACTAATAAAATACACTAAGTGACTATCTGGCCTCTTTGTTTGCTGGAAGTTGTGACACCAGGCTCTACCACAGAACTATAGTACACAACACCAACAGTAAAGTACTATTCGGCATAGGTTCACCAGTATTCTGGGTCAGTTTTCAGTACATATTTACGGTATATACTTTTGTGCCAGAATCAGAAGAGTATTTTTGCAGTTGTTGGTGCTTAAGCCTCTGCGGACTGAATCACGGTAATGTTGTGGCTACAAACCACTTAAATCTCTGTGCACGTCCTCAGTCATCCGTTGGGATAAGCACTTCTAAACTGTGCTGCAGGATGTCTACAGATATGTTTAATTTGTTTTTGAAACTATTACTATGAAAGATGACCTGTTCACTTACTAAATAGTCAGTAGGAAATGTGAAAATAACAAGACTTTGCTGCTTTTTCAGTCTGAGTTAAGATGTTCACACAGAACTATAAATCATGTTAGACACTGCACAGTAAATTATATATAAATTATAAGTAAAATTATATATATAATACCTTTCCCAGCTTACATAAACTAGTTACCATTACTTTGTTAGCAACAATATATACATTTTACTTGTTTTTATCAAGTTAGAGTTAATTGCAGGGCGAAATAAAACATTTGCTTGGTGTTTTGAGTAAAGCTAAGTAAAAACAATCAAGTAGAGCAGCAACAAAGGAAACTCAAGCGTAAGTCTACTACACTCAGTAAGTTTTTTTGTTTTAGTACGAAGTTTGATTCTTCACCTTTACTTTTTGTTGTATTTAGTAAGGTTAACTAATTACAATTACCAGTGTTATTTTCTGAAGTTCACATGTATCAGTTTTTTGTATTGCTAAGAGGAAATCAGGTTATTCATATATAAAATTGCAGATCTTGATAAATGAAATGCAGCATATATCTTTGTTTACCCTAAAAAGACTAGCTGGGCTTGTTTGCTATCTACTGCAGTTTGTTGCTAAATTGTTTACTATCCTATGTGTGAATCCACAACATGGATGAGCAGAGACTTCACAAGAAGTGAAAAGTGCAGCTGGGATTTTGACAGTGTGCATAATGCCTCATGATATATTAGCTCCAGTAACACCATCTAATGTTGATTCATTATTAAAACTGCATATTGTGCATATTTATAAACATTTATGTGCTTTGACACCAACACTTTTTCAAACTCAAGCTTTGGGTCACATTTCCTTGTTTCTGAAAGAAAAGCAGATATACTGTGCACATCAAATACATTAGAGAGTAAACGTGTTAATGTTGCAAATGATATGGAGGCTTATTATCACATATTAGTGCTGTAATGCTATTTTGTCAGTTTATATGCTAATTGATAATTAGAACATGTTTTCATGGAAAAGATGTACGTTTCTAAGTGAACAAACCTTTGAATAGTATATGCAACATTTACATTCATCCTCTATATGTTTAAAAATATTGTATTCAAATATGAAGATCTAAATGTCAGCAGACTGAACACAGTACCAGTAGATGAATAATCACTGAAACATATACCATATATCCCTCTCCTGTATGAGAATGACACAAGTCACAGTCTCTATTGAGGATTTATTGCTTTTTTTGATTCAGCCGGAGCTGTTGTGTAACAGTTCATCTTGCTAAAGCACCATTAGGCTAATTGATGGCTCTTAACTAAAAGAGAAAACTCTTGCCTTCAGCAGCTTCTATTTCCAGACTGGTGGCTTTTTTTTGAGTGTGTGTCTGTTTTGACTTTCAACAAGGACGCTTTCCTGGAGACCCGCGGTGTAGTTTGTGCTTCTTTGATGTGTCGAGCATCGCGAGTGAGGTGTGTATCAGAGAGTTTGTTAACTGAGACAGATGCTGCTGATACCGTAGATGTTGTCAAACAAGCTTTTTGTCTTGTCGAAGGATGTCATCATGCTATTATTAGACAACCAGACAAAAAAAAGACGCACATGACGTTTCCATAAGCGGCTATTTCTGCTGCTGCTTCAAAATGAACCAGACATTGGTATTTTGAATAAAGTTATGATTTATTATTTATTGTTTGCAAGGTTTCAAGTATTTATTTTAATCCATGAGATATATGATTAAATGTAACTATGTGATTCATTCCAGTCCAGCAGAGTGAGAAAAGGATGAAGTGCCTTGATAAATGTTTGTAGTACATTTGTGGGCGTTTTGCGCTTTAAATAGCTTATTTATAAGAGTAGGCTTAAATTGCAAAGGGACTTTACCCTGGTGCATTTTGGTCATTTTCATTTCTCTGATCAGTCTCTCCTACACACACAAAACCAACACTGACACTGTGCTGCAGAGACAGGTCAGCCACTAATTGGCTCTGTGGCGATGTGACAGTTTCTTTGCTGTGACCTGAACGGAGACCTTTTGAAATATTTAATGATCTGATCGTTGGCTGAAATGTCATCTCTTTTTTTTTCTTGTTAAATTTAAAGTATCGCTTATGTGGCTGAAATGTTACAGTCAAAAGTTGAACTTAAAAGACCCCCCTGAGGAGCACTGCTTCATTTAAGTAAACACAGTCTGTGTAGAACGGAACGGGTTAAAATATAAGCTTGATGATAACATTGCATTATCCAGTGACAGAACAAGACCCGTGAAGGACAAGAGTTTTTATCATTTGTTGTTGCACGTGATTTGCTTGCGTACATTATTTGCCAGAAAGTGTTCTGGGAATTATTTAACATCTAGCATCATCATCATCTTTCACAGCCTGTCAAGCTCATAAACTTGCAAATAAGAAGAAAGTGCTAAAATCTAAAAGCTAAATTAAAAGTTCAGAATCTGCTGTGTAAGTAAAAATATGAGAAGTCTGAGCACTAGCGAGTGAGTACAACGTTGAGTGTATGACGAGCCACGGATTGAAACTCACAGCAGATAAGTTTACACTGATGTATGATGATGATGCTGTAAGTCCTGTAAGTCACATAGAGTAGTCCTAATAAAATGTTGACTTTTTAAGAATGTGATTATGGGTCATGGATTTTAACAACTAACCTGCATGTATTTAATAAGTTTTTTTTCATCTTTTTTATGAATATTCAGTTGTGTAAGGTGCTTATGACAGAAAATCACTTGATGCAAAGCCACTTTAGAACTGCAGTATAATAGTGGTAGCATTACAAAGAAAACACTCCAATGTTTATTTTCTAAAAAATTTAATTCCAGAATAAAATAAATGATATGTTGCCATACAAAAATTGTAAGAAAAGGGACAGAGCTGGAACTGCAGTGTGAAATTTAGTGTTCACTGTTTGATCGCTTATACAGCCTCCTGTGACACATCTGCAACCATTATCCCAAATATGACAGACCTAGCCTGAAGATATAGATTGTGTTTTGGTTTTATCCAATATACAGTGTACGCCGAATGCTATGAATTGTCCCAAATCTTTTGTGACATCAGACACACGCGCGCACACACACACGCACACACACAGACAATTAGATTAAATGTGAATTTTTACTGTCCTTCCAAACACAATACAACAAAATATTCTGGGCCTAATGAAATATAAATATTGCTACTAATCTCTTTTACTTGAATGTCAAAACACATACAAATATTACTCTTGATTTTTTCTTAGCTTTTCCACTAGGTGCAAAAGCCAAAGAAAATATAATTACCATTTAATTTGAATAATCCCTTATTAAGACAAATTAGGCTGAATAACTTCTGCAGACGTAGAAACAAACATGGAAATGAAACAAACTGCTATAATGAAAAACAAACCTGCAGTCTGACACAAGACTATAATAAACACAGACGTATCAGACATGAATTGCACATTTGCACCTATGAGACGAGACTTCACAGTCAAGTCTAAAACCAGTATCAAAAACAGTGACTACGATCCAGCAGGAGAACAAGAAACTGAACAGTGCATGGTGACGCGGAAACACTAGCTTGTTTAAAGTCATTAGATTTAATTGGAACCCTAACACCTATTAGGCCACCATAATAACCCAGTCAAGTTGTTTCTGTTCTCTTTTCATAAAAAAAACCTTCCTGCATTAATACATTAATTTATTAAAGTCTGTAAACACTTGGCAACTTTTAAATATGAATACCTGGAGAACCACCAAACTTTTCTTTTAATTATAATAACAATCTAATTTCTGAAAGAGTTACAGACAGAACACACGGTGAACGGTCATTTTTCATACTAGAATCATGACAGGCCTAAATATGGCAACTATGGTTTATTATGTCCACTCACTAGTCAACTAGGACTGATCCAGACAGTGCTGTAGAGGTCTTCTACAGGAATTCAACAGCAACACCTCGCTGATGCGTAAATGACTAAAATGGACCCATTCAAGGAGTATGTGACGCGTATCCTGTGAACCAAACAGGATGTTAATCGATTGCTTTTATCAAAAACGTTTGTTTTCAAGAAAAACAAAAATATTCCATTGAGAGAATGCGAACGTCCACATTGTCCTCATCATGCGTTATGAATTATAAAACGGACTCCATGTTTTCACAAAACTCATGGTCCTCTAGGTTATATATAAATTTCGTCCGGTCAACTATTTTGGGGCCATCTGTGAGAGAGGGGTAAAACTGAGTCGGCGTCAAGTGGTCTTCATGAGTTTTGATGTACTTCTTGTAGTTCCTGCGTAAGCAATACCATGTGGTGGTGTACAGTAGGAAGGCGACACCTTTGAGGATGATGGCAAGGCTCACGTAAAGATGCCTGTAAGATGCGTTGTCGTAGAGCAGACAAGCACCTTTATCGCCACAGTCTGAACTCCAGAAAAGGCAAGTAGAGTCAATCACAGCACCAAAGATGAGAGGAGGAGGGATGAATCCTGTAAAACAGAAACACTGACTGAGCCCACAATCTGTTTTCATGAAAAAACATAACTCGAAAGAAAATTAGTATTTTTTTCTTTCACTCATTTTTTTTCTCTCTTATCGCTGAACGACACTACACAAGCACCTGCCTCTGTAGATAGTGTATATAAGCAACGCTGCTCATCAGACCCGGGTCCAGTTTGTGGCACATCATTTAAGAGACCCAGGATCGAATGAGTAATGATGGATGTTCTAATCTTAGATAAGGTTGGTTTAGATTTTCCATTTCCACATAATGAAAGTGAGACAAAGAGAGAGAACATTTTTTTCACGCCAACAGGGAGACCTGGAGGACTACGAAGATTTAAACTTAGCAAAACATCCTTTCCAGCAGCACAACAGCATGTCCAGTGATACGACAGTGTAACATTTGTATAATCTCTACGTTATATTCAGAGGAAAACAGGTGAAAATAAAGTAAATTACATTCCACAAACCTGTGCCTGTGTTTTATGCCTCAGTGCTGTAAATGTTTGTAAAACATAATCACAATTCTCTCTCGTGCACGCTCTCTAACTCGCACCTTGCGTCTTCTTGATATTGCCCCAGTTTCAGGGAGTCGCTTGGATAATAGTTGATCATCCATAGTTGGATGGATTTCCTGCTGCTAAATTTAAATTCTGCTGTTTACACTTACTAAACCTTAGAATAAAACTGCTTCTGACAAGAATCTCTACTGAAGAACGAGCAGATCTGGGATTATTTCAGATTGTCAATAATATTTTCCAGCTAACTCATTAAGGCGTTAATGTTCTAATTCTAAGACTAAGAATAAGACTTGGACATTTTGGCAAATACTACTACTATAAAAATACTTAGAATAATAAAAATAAGATCAATAAGCTGGAGTTACATGACTTTTATGGCCAGACACAGTTTCCAGTTTAACACAGCATGTAAAATGTATGTGTTGTGTGTTAAATGTGTTTCTTACCGAGCAGTCGTAGCAAAAGAAACAACACTCCGAGTGCGTATGATTTCAGTTCAGGGCTCACGGTCCTTCAGGAGGAGATAGCAGAATATATATCCATGTTTTATTTTCCAACCTAAATCCTAGATGCTCATACATTCTCCATATCTGCAAAATATACCTGATTAGAATGATGACAGAGGGAGTCTGGGCCATGGCTCCGACCAGGCTGCAGGCACAGATCACACACAGGAAGATGAGGAAAGCCTCCTGGCAGCCTGGCATCGGACATTTCCCTGGAACAGCTGTGGCGGATTCCTTCTCAGCAGATATACAGGCACATCCTGTCAGGTTCTGTGCAAAGAAAGAGACAAGAGATTTCACCCTAAACCCAACTGCACAATAACAAGCTGCAGAAGTATCTAAGTACATTCAGGTACACTTCTTAAGAGTTACAATTTATTTTTCAGAGGAAGATTCTTAACTATATATTAACAGCTAATACATTTTGTAATATTATGGTTTAGCCATGTGGCAGTAGATAAAGTAGTAAAAATGACTTGTTTTACTACAATGTCTCCTCGCTACATTTGAAATATTGTTTGTTTTTTACAACACTGTTGTTGAATAAGTTCACATAAACATTTTAGTTTACAACATTTGCTTTTTTTATTGCTGCTATATTATCAGAGCATCAGGGTATATTATCAGAAATAATGTTTTTGAATCTGTACATGCTATTATTGTCATTATTGATGATCTCAACAAGGTCTGAACATACTTATTCACAAAGATTCACAAGATTAACAAATCTGCATTAGACTTTTTTTATTATATTGTTTTACTTATTGGTAACTAAGTTGAATTGATGTCCACAAAAATCTGTTTCTTAGTAGAGTATTTGTACCTTTGTCCTTAAAAAGCTTCTTAGAGCATTACAACATTTACAACATTTTTTATATATTTAAAGAATATACCAGTTCCTTGCAGAGATTGTGATTTCATGTTCTTATCTGAAATTATAGTTATATACAATGCCTGCACAAAGACCTGAGTGCTTCCTGATCGGGAGCAGCCGGCGAAGCATGCTGACAGGTATGTGACACCGTTGGAGCCGCACACAGGGCTGATGGAAGAAGTGAAGCAGTTGCAGTGACTGATGCACTGAGCTTCTGGTTTGTCGCCCACCCGCCGTGTCCTGAACACAGACACACACAGAAAATGAACATCCTACTCCACTGTAAGTACAAACTATATCTGTACAAGGCACTAACAAAAATCGAAGACGGACTCTCAGCCCTTTATCAGCTTTCCAGTACTCATTCATTTTGAGTTCATTTTTAACATCTCCATGGAAACTGCACTGCACAGCTAACATCCTTCCGAGCAGGTTGAGTTCAAGTTACCAAGTAGAAAAGTGGTATATGCCTAAAGTCACTACAGGAAAACCATACACACAAAAATACTGCTTTCACACTGCAGCAGCAAAAAACTGTGGCCGTCAAGCCTTTATGCTTTTTTGTTACTTGTCAAAACGTGTCTATAATTTTAAGTCTCAAAAATCTGTCAAGTATTTTATATACTATATTTGATCCAATTACCTTATGTTGTTTTATTTTAATATATTTTATTTCCCCTTTCAGGTCTTCCAGTGTGTTTTTAAGAGCTGCTCCAGTTCATTTTTGGCACTCTGACTCTTCTGTGTTTGAAAAATGCTACAACAGCTGAGCTTGAATTAAACATTCAAGGTTTTTCCAGCTCCAGACAACAACATGGAATTAACTGATGTTAATGGTAGAATGAGTGTAATCCCTCTTAACTTAACCAGAAATACAGAAAAACTTCTACATAGAAAACAGCAATTCTGACAAGTAACTAGTAGTTGCAGTTGACCTGATGATCAATACACAAGTGAATAAAATGGAGCTGCATAACAATTTAGCTCTGAAACTCTTTAATCGCTCTGGTGACTGGTTCAGTGATGTGTAGAGCATTCATATTCAGTCTGTGCAGCCCTTGGGACCAGAAGGCCATTTTCTGAATTGAAAATCTTTATAGACTCGATGAGATGAAACAAAATTATTTGAATAAAAAGTAAGGCCATTGTACCCCAACGACTGGCAGTGACAGGACTTTGTATTTACACAGTAAAGTCTGGCTCTTAGTCCATATAATAGATTCAAAAATTAGACTGAATGTACAGAAATTGGCATATAAAGTGCATATAATAACATAATTACACTTTATCTATAGTTAATCTATTGTGATATAAAGTTTAGCTTTCTTGGGTAAATCATGCTGATATTTAATTCTGAACTAAAACCATTTCCTCCTACCTCATCCTATCTTACACTTACCTCATCTTACCTTACATATAATGAGCTGCTCTGCCGTTGCAGCATGTGATTGGTTAATTTCAATAATGGCAGCTTTGTCGTGAACAGAGACTAAGTGAAACCAGAAAACCTTCCTAGAAGCCACGACTTACTTCTTGAAACCAGAGAACATTACAATAGTGCCATTGTGTTCCACTTTTGATACAAGCCATAAAGCCACTTACTTTTACATCAACAACAATTTAAATAATTAGAATAATAACATTATATAGTCCTAGAAGAAGACAATTCAGTAAAAACTACTACACTTATGTGTTTCTTCTTCTGCCAGTAATCTCACAACCACAGTATTCAGCACTAAATACACACAAACTGAAGCGTCTTTCTTACTCGTTGTCATATGTGATCGTCACTCCTGCGACAGCACCTGTGTCACAGCCCAGGAACAGAAAGGAGACATAGCAGGCAGTGGAGATCAGGTTGACCAGCATGGCCATGCGGATAGCTCCCAGCGCCGACAGGTTGAGCTTCTTCACCAGCAAACCGCCCATGAAAATCCCCAGACATGCACACGGAATGGCTGTCATACCTTAAAATGAAAAATGCCCCAAAACCTGCTTTATTACATTGCCATAAAAATATGCGTGACCATGCATGTGTGTGCACCTTCGCTCTGAATACAGACCTAACAGCTGGTTTGCTGAGGTGGTGGTGAGGTTGAACTGCTGCTCCAGATATTTCCCCAAAAACGCAGCAAAACCAGCCACAACAGCGATCTCCATACAGGCTGCCAGGATGATGCAGGTGAACACTGGGTTTGACAGCAGGTGCTTGGTCACCTTGGGGATTACTAGTGATAAAGAAGTACGACGGACATCTATTACTTGTATCCTTGCATACTGATACAATATAAAAGACATTGTGGTTTATTATATTTGCTTATCAGTCAAAGAACATAAATAATAAACTAATTAAATCTTGACAGATAAGAAGCAAAATTCCTAAAACATGTTTAAATTATGGAAAAGTATTAGTAGTATTGAGGTACTGCAATAACAAATTCGTTCAGTTCTATTTGAAAAAAATATAAAAATAATCACTATATGTTTTTAAATAGTTTACATTTGAATGCATGTGGTTTCTTCTTGCATGAAAACACTGCAGTACTACTGTACACTGGCTCTCGCACGCTCACCCCTTAGTTGCTGACAGCAGGTGGGGCTGTTGGCAGGCTCATGGCTGTGTACAACCCCATTGCTGGGCTTTGGAGTCTCATAGTCTGGATTCAGAGACGGAGGAAGCATAACCTGCTCGCTGTCTAGCCCCTCCTCTCTCGCCTTGGTTGGTAGTGACTGGGGGAAACCAAACATCAAGAGGGCTGAGCAAAAGAGTAAGGCACCACACAGGAGGAAGCCTGCCCACCAAGCCCCGATCCACCGCGGGTCATCTGGAGTGATGCTCAGCTTACCTGTGGAGAGGCAAGCAGAAGTTAATGAACCCCATACACAGAGAAACACATGGGAAAATGCAACAATGAAGAAATTACACTCACCAGTGTCGATGAAGATTGCATCCACATAGAATTTAGTGCAGACGGAGCCAAGGATGAAGCCACAGGCAGGACCGAACACCAGTGTAGAAAAGAGGATTCCTGCACAGACACAAATATGTACTTTAATGTTGGCTCTGGTTTAAGTTCAGTTTCAGTTTCAGAATCACATTTACATAAGTAGGAAACTTGGGGAAATTACAGCTCGTCAACCAGAATCATTAGATGTTATGGTTTGCTATTGCTATTGATACTGAACATCATCTCTATCCTGAAGTTGTTAGTGCCTTCTAAATAATGCTATTAGCATAATGCCAAGTAAAGAAACACTGACACTAAAACATTTCAAGATGCTGACTTGTTATGAAACCTTGTCAATAAAGTCATGACTAACTTAAAATACACAAGAAAAATCTACTATGCAATATTATGAGTCAAGTTGCTAATTGTGTCAACATCAAGGAAAGCTGTAACTTATGGTCACTGATGTAGGGTAGCAACAAAAAAATTTAATTATTTATTATTAATCTAAATTATTAAAAATCCAAATCATAATATTTGCCATTTTAATCTCATTCCAGCTCTACTCTCTATTTTCACATGACCTTTCCAAGAAAGTACAGTGTGAAGGACGACAGCAAACAGGAAAACATTTTAGCTGTCACAAAAGATCAAATCCGCCAGTTAAAACCACAAGGCAAGTGAAAGAGACGTGACAGTACACATGGTGGCGGTGTCACTATGATCGGAAGGTTCAGCCTTCTCACCCGGGCAGAGCAAACACATACACCTGACAACAGGAACCAGTGATTTTGTCCCAGTCGGGCAGCTGGAGATAAAAAATGTGGAGCTTGATCTAAAATCCTCAGAGTGCTGTCAGCGGGGTGAGAGTCTAGCACTGTGACTCAGACTGCAGGCATTTAATCAAGACTTAAAGCTCAATTTGGGAGACAAACCTCTCCCTGTATGTATGTCCCGTGTTCTCTGGGATTATTATACAGCAGTAGCGCACACACTGAAAGATTTGAGAGCTCACAAGAAAGATAATGCTGTTTTCAGACGAATCCTTGCTAATTCTTCTATCTGCACCTCCTGCTTTGCAACATTTTAGATATTCTCTTTACAGCTACCAGTTGGTCTGAACTCTGTTGCTTTTAGCCTGGCATCTCTTCACGAAGACGTTGTTCGAATGCCAGAAGCAGCCACTTAATGAAGAAGTGTTGAAAATGTGACTAAGTTTTGTTTGCTTCTGCTGGTGCTCAGAGTGAATGCTCAGTCTGCTTCCTGCCTTGACCACCCACATAGGAAGGGAGTCAACACATTCACATAATTGTAGCCTCATTCACCTCATAGTTTATTTTTCACGTAAAGGAAATGGCTCACAGATTCGTTAGGTGTGGCTCAGCCCCTGCAATGTGGTATAAACAGACTTATTTTGGCAGAATGAGGAGTGAAATAAAAGGCAGGTTTCTCTTTTTTCATACAGTCGAAACATCTTTTGTGGTTTACAGACAGCAAATTGTGAAGATTTTACCTCTTCCTTCTACTAGCTTCTAAATTTTTGTAATCTAAAAAGAGGATGGCTAATGCTAGTTTCCATAAGTACAGTCTTAGTTTACATTTATAAAGAACTGAGCTAAAACAGCAGCGTTTAACCACCTCAGACACGTAGATCAACAACCAGAGACAGACACCCGCAAAAGCAGGAAAAGGTTATTGTGGCTGCACCAGGGAGAGTTTACTAGACCCCAATGGGACTGTGAAGTTTAACAGGAGGATAAAGGAGGGCTGCATTCACTATATGACTAGTAAATTTGCCCGTGGTGTTGCAAATGAGGTTTGTGAACTCTCTGTTTCGAGTGTTTCCTTAGAAACCGAGTGTTGTTTTCTCATAGCAACGACATCACAATTGCCTTCACCACAGGAAACCTCAAAGAGGAATTTCAGTTAGTGAAATCACCTTCTGACGATGACGATGGCTCAGCACAACCTCAACCACCACTGGTGGGATAAATGTTTTCACAGAGATCCACACCTACCCCCGGTTGCTTCAAGAAATGCTGTCTCCTTGGTGATAACATTGTACCACAGCGTGAGCATCGTGTGTGGAAAACATCACTAATCTGAGAGAGACCGACTGACTTATCAATGTGCCGCTTCTGGACAAAAAAAAAGAGGCATGCAAGTTTGAAGTTGGTGATAATCGCCCCATGAAAGATTAATTAAACTTTTTGTTCTTTTATGTCTTAAGGGCACAACCAGTGTAGGAAATGTGTGCAGTAAGTTGAGTCTTTTACAATGGGATTATGCTGGCATGAACACGAACTCCCTTCTTGCTTTTAGTCTGCCTGTGTAGCACTTTGAGATTCGCCCACAGATGTAAAGTGCTTTATAAATAAAATGAAATATTATTATTATAGTAAAACACAAGTTCAACTCTTGCTTCAGTACAGTTTCTTAATTTTTACAACCGTCCACCAGAGTCTAATCTACTTCCCGTTCAATGCTAAAGACAAAAACTGCAACAGACCGGTAGAGGGGAAATATGGCAGAAGACCAAATCTTAAGTAAAACAGACTTGTCTTTAACTGTCTTGTTTGGCTTAAGGGAAAGGTTCAGCGCTTTTAGGAAATACCTTTTCATTGTTTTTTAGAGTTAAATGCCACTGTCATGTCTCATGTCTGTGGTTAGCCTAGCTTAACAAAAATATCTAGCTAGCTTGGTTCTCACCTTACCCTCATGTTGTTTGGCAACAAACTATTACAACATGTGATCCATGTAAAACAATCTAGGCAAGTCGATTTCCCCATGCTAAGCTTAGCTAATATCTGAGGCCTTTGTCTTCCACATGTGCTCTTGTAAAAAGTTGATTAGAAACCTGGTTATGCATATACATGGTGCTGAAATTGAGTTCTCCAGGAGGAATCTACTTGGGGAAATCAGGTTTCTCTAACCCCCACCCTGACTGCAGAAACCAGGTTTCCTATTTACATGACAGTTAAGAAATCAGCGTACTCAAGAAAGCCACGGTAACCTGGTTACTTGAGTGCATGTAAATGCAATGAATATGTGACCATAAATAAAGTTGATTTGGTCTGCTTCATATATGTTTTCAGGTCAGGCACAGAAAGATGCCTGTTCCTGTAGAAGCTGTAATGGGACATGTTCCATGTTTTTCACATTGAGATTAAACAGGAAAAAAAAGACAACCCAAGTTAAGCATGTTAAATCTCCATGAAGGACAATACACAAGCACAGCCATGGGTCATCTCTGTAATACACTATTTTCCAAACTGCCTTTTAAATCCTTTTCCCTTCCAGCAGTCCCTTTACAAGATAAATACAAAACAAACTAATTTGTTCATGTTGTAGTTCGCCTGAGCCTTTTACTATCCTGTGAATTACACTCTCAGGGGAGCATGTCAGATGTAATTCAATAACACAGCTCCGCTCTACTGTTTTTGTCTTCCTCTAATTTGTTTAGAGACCAGAAACAGAAAATGCTGGGAAAGCTACTGTCCACGAGGTTTGTCCTTTCCAGATATTATTTACCTCACTGACTCACATCCTATAACCTACATGCTACATTTGGAAAGTTGACTTAAGATAATGTTAATATACTAATGACAACACATTCCCTTCAGAGAACACAGATGGCTATTTTGGTATCTTGTGCAAGTCATAGATTACAATCTGCATTCATACAGCAGCACTTGTGGTTTAGCATAAATGGAAGGTTGACGTCATCCACAAAATTAAGACAGAGGCAGTTAACTTGAACAGCCTTTCCACTAACTACGTGGCCACATTCACGCAACTCAATCACCTCTAGAGTTTTAAAGTCATTGCAAAACGTCATGCACACATTAAACCATAATAAAAGAGCATCAGGTCCTGCACTCTTCACAAAATCACTCTTGAGATTTATGTGGAGCTCGGTAAAACCTAGCGAGAGGCCAATTTAATGTTGTTTAAAAATGAAACCTAAACAACAGGCTCCATGTAACTGAGTTATGTCAGTTATGATTTATGAAAGCGAGTATTTTGAGTTCATCTAACTTAATACTTGCATTGAGTTAAATATTTTATGTTGACAAGCCTATTTTAAGTTGCTCTGAAGTTGGAGCAACTTCAAATATTTTCTTTCAACTGACATAACTCGGATTAATTGTTTGAGTGCCGGTACAAGATCCTCCACAAAGCGAACATTTAAAAAGCAAACAAGTTGCAAAGTTTAGTATCTGAAGCATGCAAAGCAAGCGGTTGAGATTATGAGCCAACATAGTGCGAGGTTAAACAGAAATAGTCATGTTAGTCAACATGTCAGCTACATTAAAGATGCACCGCTCTCGGTTCATCTCCTGCTGTAGTGATACAAAGGGAATTCCTTCAGCTCCTCCATTAATCCTGCTCAAGTTGGATCACTAATCCCTTGAGCTAAATCAGAGTGGATGGACACTGCGATGTGGGAGGCCAAACAACGGCTTGTGCCACTTTCACAAGAGGCTAGACTGAAAATGAGAGTGAGCTAAATGATCACCAACGATAAAGCCAAGAACCAGTGTTTCAGCTCTCAGTCTCTCATCATTTTAAAAGTAACCATAAAACTTTAAGACTGTGAGATTTACAGAGCTTACAAACTAAAGACCCCTCTACACTGCTGATAACATGATTGTTTTAGGTAGAAACACACCAGAGGTGTCAGACTGAGAACAGAACCACTAAAAGAAGCTGGCATCACTCACACTGACAGTTACACAAAAGAGTTTGTCAATTTCTAGAAAACTTTATCTCATAAAACGACCAGTAATCTGCTTCCTCCACTCCCGTCTTTAGCGGCGTATGCCATTTAATCACCCAAGAATATTAACTAACAGAAGGTCTAATGAATAGTGTATGATAAGTATATATATGTGTGTTTGGTAGGTTTATCATGCTAGGTATTTTAAAATATGTTACAGCAAGCATGTATTAAGTAGCAGGACAGAACGACACAGCTGTCACTCAAACGTGCTCTTAATTAGTCTCAGTGGCCACCAACGGACACGAGTGGGCCAACAATCATTTTAATAATTAATAATTTTCTTGTGAAAACAGAACATCTGTTGACAGGACACTGTTAACGGCACACAGTTTCCAGAGCCTATAAAAGCTACATTATTTTTACTGGCATGATTTCATTTCAATGCAAAGTCACGAGTTGAGTTTGAACGCGTGGGTGTGGCCGATGGGGAGCGATGCCAATGTGCATGTGCAGTGGGCCACAAAATGCAGGAGCTAGAAACATGTTTAGCTTAAGTGCTTGGTGAGCAATCCAATATAAATATTCAAGACACTGCACCATTTTCTGCTGTCTGACTCTTAAGACACCTGTGGTTGCTTAAACTAGCATGTTGTTAGCTGATGGTGTTTTGCTGTGCTGCATGCTGCCATGATGACTTCACCAACATGTTGCATTGGTTGGTTTGCTTGGTTGGTTTGCTTGGTGGGTTAAGTAACACCTGATGATGCACAGTTTCCCATACATACATTTATTTGTGGAGGGCCACCATATTATCAACACACTGACCGCCACAGTTTTAATTTAAGTATTCCTCTTAACTGCACCACTGTCTTATTGCACTGTCATTTACACAAACACAGTGACAACAGACCGATTTGTGACCAGTCTGTGAGTAGCTGTTGCTGTCAACGCTATCAATCGCAGAGATCCAGCTCTTCAGATAAATTATTAGTAAGCATGTGAGGAGCCTAGCTAGCCAAGCTAAGGTTAGAGTGCAGCTGAGTTTTTGCTCCATAAGTACAGCTGAATATTGAAACATGTTTTCAGATTCTAAAGGTGCATTGACCAGAGTTAGAAACATAAGTAAGTACTTGTGGAAAAGCCAAACAGATGGACCAGTGTAATTTAGCTATCCGGTTAATTAGTTTCTAACATTTTCAAGCTTCAACCACTGGTGCTGTGGCTAAAACTACTGACTACAAACTAGACAGTAAATATGTCTTTACTATTGTTTCTGATGAAATCGCTTTGAACATGACAGAAGAGTACTATGGTGGGTTAAAGGTGTGAACCTGATGAGCCTAGGAGGGAGATATGTGTTAGCCATGCTGCTTCATATAACATGCCAATGTAATGTGCGATTCACTTCATATGAGCATGTTGCTGCGCATTATATATATATATACACACCTGTGTACTGGTTAAACTTTAACCTCTTACAGTTTATAGCTTGTTGGTGTTTTTACATTTATTTTAACATGTCAATATTTTCTACTTGATGTCAGATAAGTTTTTAACCATTCACACACAAGCTGTTAAGTCAGCATGTGTCCCATGCTCCATGATTCATAACTTATTGTGCATTTAGGTATCAGGTCTGAGTTCTTCAATCATTAGCATGAAGTTATTCCACTGAGTTATGGATAAAAAACTCTGGTTTGTAATTCCCTGCTGGTTAAATTTGCCCATAAAACCGACTCTGTTAAATGCACCGTAGGATGTTATCCTATAGTCCTAGCGATCAAAGTACCAGTACCGTCTCAAGAAAAATGAATGAATCAAATAAAACTAAATGCAGAATATTTTATCTACTTCCACTACTATCTATCCAATCTCCTCAAAGTTTAGTGTCTTCTGGCTTCTTCTCTGTACTTTTTTACTGTCACATCTGATCTCAGACTCAAAGTCATTTGTCTTCAGGCACTCTGAGGGGAACTGACAAAATTCTCATCTTACATTTCTCAAAGAACATCCATCTGAAGCACCACTTCCCCTTCTATCTTTGGACAATGCTACAGATAACTCTGTCCTGCAGACTTTTGTTCTCATTTAACAACAAAAACACATTACCAGGAAAGGAGCTATGCAATATTTTATTATTATTATCCCCTTTACAAAAAACTAAATTGCATTAACTTTTAGCATGATTCAGGATCCACACTCCTGACACCAGTTCATTCACATGGCTGTTATGTAAAATCAGCCCATCTTGTGCCAACAGGATTGATTTCAAACTGGAAAAAGTCATGCAGTGACAGAAGGTGAAGTCTATTTTAATGAGGTATAGAGTAGATTAATGGCTACCAAATCTTCAGTGAGCCATAAGTACTAACAGCATTAGACAGGAGCTTCCACCCCGGGTGAAGCCTCACCCCACCTGAGTGGCTTTTAGTATCAATGTCAACTTCAGTTGGCAAGAAAAACATTATTCACACTGAAGGTGGGAAGTCTCACTGCGAACTTGAAAACATCTTGCAAATCAAATTAAAGTCAAATTAATATTCACTGTCTTATGGAAGGTGTATCTGTTAGCAGCTTTGCAATTCATTTTTCAGCTAAGTCAGTTGGTTAATGAATTAATACTTATAAGGAAGCAAAATGTAAAAAAATTAAAAATGAACAAAACTGGGTGGATAAGATAAAATTAGGTGAAATATTTGTTTTACTTTTGTATTTCACCAAGAAAAACATCAAATCTTTATGAAGCTGAAATCAGTAAAAATGTTACATTTTGTACACAAAATAGTTTCTAATAACTGTTGACTGACAAATTCATGATGTACTGTTGGAGCTCTACATTAATGAGTGGGGGAAATGTCAGAGTGTTGGATTGTTGATCTGCCCCCTATAGTAACACTGTTGACGCCACACAGCCTTGACCTAAATACCAAGCCAAAGCTTAAAGTAGGCTCTCAACTCACATTCAAATGCCATTACATCAGGATCATCCTACTTTAACTTCCGCTTACGTCAAAGCCCCTCTAAAATTTGAAACCAGCACTGTGCACACATGAGGCTACGATCTAATATCCAAACAGTGTCTTCTCATCTAGTTAACTTCCAGCCTGCATCAGAGCTGACAAGTGTTGAAGAGGTTGCGCTCGTAACTGTCAGCTCTGTGACCTTGTGCTGTAGTATTACTGTGGAGCAACATACCGGCTCCAGTTTCTTAACTACTCCATCTATTTCAAGAGTTTGTCATGTTAAGTCGGCCTCCGGCTTAAATTAAACCTTCAAGAGACCGTGATCTGAAATGAGAGGTCAACTGCAGGTCTTACTGAAGGCCTCCCAACCTCTTCTCAGCAGCTTTCAACAAATTCCTGATATGAGTCTAGATAAGAGGTTATTTTTGTGTAACAGCATAACCAGGCAACTTTCACTGAGGCAACTTCACCTCATCCAAAAATTAAGTACACAAAGCTTATAACTTTATAACTGTAAATATGTTGAAAGACATTCACCCGCTTTTCGATTCAAATTATCATTAGTTCAGTATTAGTAATTAATTAATTATTTAATGCCATTTCAGATAACTTTAGAAAAATTGTAAATCCTAAACAGGATCTGCTGTGTCCAAAACATCCTTGTTCGATTATGTAATTCAGGGGCCGAAGCAACTCGTGACTCTTTGGAAGACAATTGAGAGGAAATTCACTTAAATAATACAAAAAGGTCAAGTGAAATATGAGGCTGAGCTGAAATACCAAAGTCCTGTTATGGAAATAAATGCTATTTAATCTTAAAAAATCCACATCCGGCCATCCTACATTATGTAAGACAGAGCCATCATATTAAACAAAAAACATCCTGTCTGCCTCCTTACAGATAAAAACTAGATGCTGATAACAAACAGATTAAAGGTAAAGTCAACAAATGGTTGTAAGAGAAATTAAATGTGGGAGCAACTGTTTAAAAAGCATATTTAGTACAACACCATAAATTTATGCAAGACAGATTCACAATCTCCCAGTATGGAGGAAGACTTTCCCATTTGTTGTGCTTCATACATAATTCAATAATTTCCTTTATTCCATATGTTCACGTCAATTTTTATTTTATTCATTTTAAAAACCTTTATCTGTGAAAGATTACAAACAGGAAAATGGTATAAACACATTCTGAATAATAGTCACTGTCAGCCTCTAATCAGTTTCTTCTTTTACCTTGTGGATCAATGGCATTAGGCTACTTTAACCTGACGTGCAGTAATTTAATCTTTGAGTCTAATTAACCTTGTGTCACAGTCCAGCATTTCCAAGAAGCAGTAAAAGCTCCCATTAACCTACAGGCCACTGGTATTAGTTTACTTTAACTGGAGTCCATTCGCTGTTTTTGTATCATATTGTCTTTTTGTATCACATCCTACAGATTTTAATCCACACACACAATTGAGGTGCTGATCTTCATTTTTATTTCATACAGTATTATTTCATGATAAGTCACTGTTTTTGTCAGTGCTGCCAGGTTTTCTGTACAAGGCTTGCAATTTTTAAATATTACAGTAATGCAGTAATGCTTTTATAATACTATCCATCCATCCATCCATCTTCTGAACTGCTTAGTCCCCGTAGGGGTCACGGGTGTGCTGGAGCCTATCCCAGCTGTCATACGGGTGAGAGGTAGGCTACACC
>OMLM01010687.1:27446-37908 GCA_900302695.1 Helostoma temminkii
GTAGGCTACACCCTGGACAGGTCGCCAGTCTATCGCAGGGTGTTATAATACTATTACTATAATAATAATAATAATAATAATAATGATGATGATGATGATGATGATGATTACACAAGCACACCAGGCACGTTTTCAAAAAGGGCACTGATGTTATGCTGGAAGATCAGAGGACTCGACCGGCATGCCAATTCTATGAACACCAGGTCAGCAAAGTGGAGACAAAAGGAGACAGAGAGCTGTCATTGTGCTCTGCTATAGTCATCTGTTGTAATCTGGCTTCAGATATTTGCTCAAAGCTGTGATGGAACCACACACAGTCTCCATTGTTGGACAGTTGGGTTGTTGGTTGAAGGCACGTTGGAGAAAGGGCACACGTCCAGAGTGTATACATCTCTTTGCTGGAGAGCTGCAGCTGCTCTATTGAAGACGAGGAGCACAGAGGGGTTTGGGCTGTTCAACAGCAGCTGGTAACAGCTTCTTCAGCAGGTGGCTTGGCCTAATTACCAGGATAGAGACGCCAGCAGCCTGTTTCCTGCTTCTCCTGGAGTATGTGAGAAGCAGGCCCACAAGAAGCAGCAGATTGTTCAACACCATGTCCTCCACCAATTAAATTGAGTTCTAGTTGCATTGCATTCTGGAGGAAGACTAGAATCCATTGGCCAGGCCAAACATGCAGGGTGTTGTGAGAAAAACACAATAAGGCAGTTTGATTTATATAGGGACACTATGCAGATCACAGAAACAAATTAATGGGAACAATCCTCTTCCCCCATAAGGAGAATGACCTTTCATTTCCAGTGTACATTAGAGCTAAAATGGCCAAACAAAAAACATTTTTCCTTAGAAACCTGTTCTACTTCAAATAAAGAAAAGAAGATTATCTTCTATTAGATATGGCCAAGAAATTAATGATTTCTTTAAACAGTGAACACTATAGCCCCCAGAGACAAGACACACATTTGTCCAAGAGGACAAGTACTTATGAGTGTCCTTGAGAAATGGATGCCTCACTGCTCATGAATTGGCTGCATCATTGAATAAAACAAGAGAGAAACTAGTGTGTACAGACATTGTGAGTAGAAGGCTCAGGTCAAACCCCTAACAAGGTTGGCAAATCAGAAAAGGTTGCAGTGGGACACGATACACAAACAGTGGACTCTAGTTGAGTGGAACTGATTCCATGCCTGCCGAACACTATTAGTGAAGCACAGAGATGCAAACGTGATGATCTGGGGATGCTTTGGCAATAGGAGCCTGTCGTGCTGTCACGTGGTGATCCACGTGTGTAAAAAGCATCCTCAATCACTCCTTGAATACCACTCCATACTGAAGAGGCTATTCTTTCTCTGCAATGGCTGTTTGGGAATAACCTCATTTTGCAGCCAGACAATGACCCCAAGTTCTTCCCAGTTGTGTGAGAACTATTTGAAGAAGAAAATAGCTGCTGGATAGTTCATTTAAGATCACAAAGTGCTTTAAGGTACTAATCATTTTTGTCTAATGAAAAATCAGAGATTAGAACAACCTTGTGCAGAGATCAGCCACCTTCGCCTTCAGGCGAAGTTATTAATAATTATCATCATTATTTAGTTTCCATTTCAATAGGGGAGGATGACAGTGAGTAGCGGCTGAAATGAGAAGACCAAATGTTTAGTAAACCACTTTGTTTGTACCACTTTGATAATAAAAAAAGAGAAAAGCTTGTATAAAATATTCAATAAGATATTTATTTTGCCTCAAAGTTTAGATATACTAAATTTTTTTTTTCTGCAAACTGTGATCGAAACCTTTACATTACACAAGACAAAGAAAAAACTCTCTATTTCACTCAACTATTTCACTTAACCTTTCACATTTTTGCTTCAACTCATCTAATAAATCCACTAAAGGTTCACTAACAGCAATGTTCAGTTATTTCTCTGCTCCACAGAGCTATGGGCCAAACATATCACACATGTATTCATATTACACAACACAAATAAATCCAGCTTGATGTAAAGTGGCAACAAATGTGTTTATATCAGTGTGAATCAAACTGCACTGTGGCAGGAAATGCAGTGCCTTTGTCTCATCTGCTATCAAACCACATGTTTGGATTAAGACAAAGCCATTTTTTCTGTTTTCCACTGAGTAATGAAAGTCGGCCAAATCAAACTGTTAATTATAATTACAACCCACCTATTGATCAGAGTCCATTTAATTAGGCACTGTTATCCCTCACTCACCACCATCAGTGATATGGGGATTAAGTGCTGAACATGCTTCTGAGTAATTCTAGGAGCCCACGGAGCAACCACTTACACACCACTCAATCAATGAAGCTTAGGATTTGTGGTAAAGCCACTAGCACAGTGTGAATCAGTATTTCCTGAGCAAAGTCCTTGTCAGGACTTGCCATAAGCTTAACTCAGATTTTTCAGGTGAGCAGTTAAATATACTGCAAATCCAAGATGGGAGTTGACAACAGCCTGCGTCTCCATCAGTTTCTATATCAGGCAGAGCGACAGCTGCATCCTCCACAGCAGGAGCAGCGGTAGTAGTGAGCATCTCAATCCACTAGCCGCTCAAAACAGCCCAACAACTCATCGTTTCTGTGGCAACAGCTTGCTGATGCTGCTGTGTTTATGGTTTGTCTCCTCCCACCTCTTATCCGCATGCTCCACCCACAACGGATGACCAAAAAATCCCCTTTTTAATCAGTAGTGACACAGCCTGACCCAGATTGGCACAAGAAGGCTGAATTGTGGCACGGTGAGGTTTACTAAAGCCAAGGGGATTCAAGATGAAGAGGAAAAGGTGCCACATGCATGTTCACGGCAGAATACTGAGCACAATGCAGCATGATACTACCTGAGCACCTGCGCTACAGATTGCAGACTGTGATCTGGTCAGAGATAAAAAAGAAACACGCTTATGACAATAGCCAGAAGCTCTAACATACGGCGCTGCAGGCTCTGGTGAGACAGCCTGAGGGTCTCATACTATATCTGTTAACACCGATCCATTTCACACGGAGGTCTGACCTACTTACTGGCATCCAAATTCTCAGTCCCCTAATGGTCCAAGTGAGGGTTCACTGGCCAGAAAAGTTTCCTCTCATCAGTGGAACTTTAAAATGATCTGTAAAGCATCAAACTCTGCAGTGCAAGTGGAGCTGGGTCCCTTCCATGAGAACTTCAGGACTGGCCTGTAGTATTAGGGCTTTTTTCATCTTAAATTAACCTACTGCTTTTATGTTAGACAGTTTGACAAATAACCAGAATATTACAAATATTTAATCTCTTCCTATGGCCTAAAGGTCTTCAACTCAAACTCAGCACTAAAGTTTTTTACCTAATAAATGTCCAACTAAAACATTTAAATAATTCTTCTATCAATTAGTCCACAAACAGAAAGTAACTAGCTAATTGCTTCAGCACTTACTGGTGAAGTAATACTGTAAAACTGATGGTGTGATGAAATGCTTCTCTGATGTTTTTTTACATCTTGTTTTGCAGACTTGAAATTCAATGCTGGTAAGGAACAAAAATGTATAAAAACATACTGTATCAGTGCAGCACCATTGCTAAAATCCCTCCTATGCAAGCAAGCACAGCAATTTTAAAATGCAAGCTAAGATCTATGAGTAATATCTGTGCGTGTACGAAGATGTTGTTCTATGTTTTCTTCATGGATATTAAATCATCACATGCTTTCCTCTACACTGTCAAAAACAAAACAACATTTAGTGAAAACATCTTACTCGACAGGTCTGGACAGGCTGTAGCAAAACACGCACTGCAATTAACATTATGGAGTTGTTGTAATTGTATTCCACAAACACAGCAGATTGGCCAATGGAGGTGATTCACTTCAGACGAGCAGCCAGATGATGAGTCCTTATGAGGCTACTACACAGCCTGATGCACAGCAGAAATGTGGGAATGTAAAAATGAACCTTATGCCAAGTCCACACCCATATTAGGTTAACTCAACATTATCAGTTAGGTTTGCACCCCCACCCATTCCGTGTGTAAACAAGCAATTCTTCAAACAGCAACTTACAGTGGACAATTTGCTCTATATGTTCTGCCTCATCACAGGCGCAGGGCTGAGAGATTACCTTATTAGACTCAAGGAAGGAAAGCAGACTCAAATCACATCGACTTCCTCTGCTCAAATTTAATGAAACTTTCACTTGGGGCAATCACTAATCAATCACTATGACTTTCCATTTACCAAAGCAGGAGGGCTGTGAAGTGTGCAGGCTCCCTCTGCTCAGCATTATGTCAGCTCAGTTCTTTCCTGACTCCTTTACATGATGTGATACTCTGGGTATCGGGGGATAATTACTGATTAGCTTTGAGACAGCAGCAGCATGTTGTTGACCAGTTGGATATTGGATAATCTCATGTTCACTGCGCTCCCTACCCTGTAGGACTAGACTGACAGTAAGTGAGAAGGGGGCAGCCGCTGTAAATGCCACAAGATGTAAATGCGTCTGGGTCATTTAGCTCGTAGTAAAGCAGCAGCAGCAGAATGCTGAGCATCCTGTCACACATGGTGGAAAGACAAGCCCACGCGGTTCACTACAGTGATGCAGAAGAGCAGTGACTGGTTGATGAACGTTTACTGCAACACTGTTTATCATCTTGAGATAAAACAAACTGGTGTTGCTAGGCAAACTCAGCATGCAGCTTATGGCAGGGACAGAAAAACCCATTTAGAATCTAATCCTTCAAGATGACATTAACATGCGCTGAGTTTAAGTAGCTTATATAAACGCCCTACTGCAGCAACTCTTTGGAGTCAGAGCATTTAGCAGGAATGTTGACAAGTCTCTCGAGGATCCCTGAAGATCTTTGTCACTGGGACTGCCACCATTGCTTTTCCTAACATACCTGAAGCCAAATTTATCCTTGCAGATAATATTATGCTGAAAGACACAATTCAATAAAATGTTTGGTCAATCAAATCATGAGAAAATAGCTGGGATGTGAAAATTGAAGTAATACACAGCAGCTATGGTGAAAGACAGGGCTAAGGTCTGAAAATAAACTACACACCAGTTTTTGGCAGCCAAATACTGAGAAATGAAAAGTATATCTTTTGTACTTTCACTCTTTGGGTACAGACAGTTATCTTGTGCTGCTGCAGTCATAAATCATGTGAAAGCTATGTATATATTATTAATACTGCCTTTATTTATCAAATTATTATTATTTGCTATTAAAAAGGGTTATATCATGAATACTCTCTTAACAATTAGGTCTTGTTTTGTGTTTAACTGACAGAAACGTTAACAATATGCACAGTGCAGTACATTTACCATTTCAACTAAACAATCTTTATAGGTATGTTTAAAGCTCTTCGATGTGCCCAAGCTGACAAGCTAATTAGCTATAAAATATATGTCCGGCTCATTTTTTATTGTGTGTACAGACACTGTCTGGCAGTTAGTGGGAGAGCAGTGACGTCACTGCTTTAAACAAATACTGTTTAAACTGAACCAATGCTATTGTCCACATGCAAAGATATGGGATACTGTCATAAAACTAATCTAAACTGACGTTTTCTCAGCTGAATCGCTGTAGACATGGTGGTCGGTCAGTTTAACAGTGTGTTTCAGTCTAAACTATGTCAACATGAAGCTTCAGGCAAACATTAGTGTTGCCCACAAGAGGAACCCGACTATGTTGATTCTCTGACTTTTCATCTAACACACGTGTCAAACTTAAGGCCCGCGGGCCCAGTCAAGCCCGCCTGATTATTTTCTGTGGCCCTTGAAAGCTTACAAAGCGTCTGCTTGTCTTAAAATAAAAATCAGTACTGACTGAAAACAGACACTGACCATAAACTATTTCGATTTCGGGACCCACAAATGATTGGCATCCCTCCAGTAGATCACAGTGTTTTAACTTCAGCATTTAACCAGCAATTTCTCCACAAGTGGAAATGAGAAATACCAAGAATCAATCCCAAAATGTCCAAGAAGAGAAAAGCTGATGCGTTAGGAAGACAGTTTAACGAAAGGTGGGAAAGCGAACATTTGTTTCTGCTTCAAGGAGAAAAACTGGTGTCTGTTGTATCCTGAGGTAGTGAGAAGGATACAGTATGTGTAGGCATTTTGAGACCAAACACAGAGCTAATTGTCACATGCACATATACAAAGTAGGATATGTCATTAACTAAAAATAACAATAAGGCTTATTGTCATTTTTGGTTAATGACATATCCTACTTTTTATGTGTAGCAATATTCTTATGTTGCTTGATGTTATTGCTGAAGAACAGATATGTTGAATTGAAATTTTACATTTTATTTTATCGAGGAAAAATTAGTGGCAGTCTGTTTAAATTCATATTTCTGGTTAAAGCATTATGGTCAATGGTTTTTGGTTAATCTGTTTGGCCTCCAACTTAGACTGTGGTTTAATTTTCAGCCTCTTGTGTAACTGAGTTTGACACCCCCGATCTAACATAACCAACAGATTACAAGCAAATATGTACAAAAGTAAGTGTCAAAATGCAACTAATAAATGTCAGGATGCTAATATGTTAAGATGGTGAACATGGCAAACACACCTGCTAAACATGAGCATGTTGGCACTTAGATTAAACCACCACTGCACCGTGCCACAGTGCAGCCTTACAGCCATGCTAGCAAGCTCATAGTGCTGTTCTCTCATGTGGAACAAACTAACATAGATACAGAAAAATGTAATTCAGACATTAAATATCTTCACTAAGACTGTGTCATTTATGCTAGTAAAAGTCGCTTTGGTAAAATGCAGTTTAAGCCTCAATTTTGAAACTTTTAAATAATTTATTATACAAAGCCCACATACACACATCTGTGGGTTTTTACATAAAAACTGTGTGAAAACTATAAATTATTTAATGTCACTTTTAAACTCCCCATTATACACATAACATGGGCACTACATACAGTACATCACACTTTAATGAAGAAAGTCCAGCTTTTTAAAAAGCCTCTGAAGCCCAGAGAGGCAGCTAGGTGGAGACATACAACATCAGCTCTAAACCCTTCTCTTTGTGCTCTGTACAGTATATTTATGCAGTCAGGGGTCCTGTGGGAAGAGCCAGAATTAGCAGTGGATAGTGAAAGGTCAAAGAGCAGTGGGAATAAAGATCCTGTTGATGCAATCTGCTCAGTCATTTTTATTTCCTTTGGCACGATGCAAGTGCCTACTAGACTCGGGAAAACAAACAAAAACAATATGATCCCATGAGTCAAATCTGTTTAGGTTTGATTTGTATAGTTTGACAGTGGATGGCATTCTCAGTTTCTTGAGAACACTGAAGAAATTCTTTTTAAGGAGAAGATGCACCATTTTGCAGCACAGGCTACTGAAAGGTTCTTAACAATAAATGAAAATATCTTAAACATGGAAACAAAGAGTTCTCAGTCATTCAGAGGAGTCAGAGGAGAATGAGTGTTTTACAGGTTTTTAGAAAGTAGTAAGCCAAGTCTGCTCAATATACACTGGAAAAGCAGGCAGTCAGAGCGTCTGGAGTTGTTTTTCACAGGCTTGTGTGGTATGCATGTGTGCCCCAGCCCACTTAGACCCACCCCATGGCTGCCTCACTCTGTAATTATGGCTCTCCTCCAGGCCTCTTTCCCTGCACCGCTGTACTCTCAGTAGCAAGCCCTGCCTTGGTCGAAGGCACAAACTTTTCACCTGTCCATTTAGCTCAGGCTCTAAGTTTAACAATAGCACATCACAAGAAGAAAATGTGCTTTGACAATAGCAAAGGGCAACAGCTGTGCTAAGAAAAGAACTGCTCCTGATAGAGAGTCTACACAGCAAACAGTAGATAGCAGATAGGCACATAAGATAGCACTGTTGAAAATGAGAGTGCGGTGGGAGCAGAGGAAGTTTTATTCTACGTGTCCATAAAACCACATCTGTCTGCAGCTGTTAAATGTGCTGTGAGATGCATGTCAGGTTCTGGTCTCAGTTTCAAAAGGTGTTAATCTTTGTCTCATAGTTTCTGAAAACACTTTTGAATTTTTCCTTCATCCTTTTGCAAGACAAAATAATCTCAGCGATAAGATGGATAGATTTACTTTCATGCTTTAAAAATACCATAATAAAGCAACATCCATCTTATCTAAAATTAGATAATCTTTTGATGTTGACATGTAGATATGATGGGACCTAAGCAGTAATGTGTTTACGTAGCATTAAAAATGGAGCATAAGACCAAAGCCTTGTACAAAGCCTACAGGAAATAAACAAAAGTAGAGTGCTTTGAAACTTGCTGTCCCCATTATAATAATCTCTTCTTAAAAATCCCCCATAAATGACATAAACTGATGAATAACGCAAACGCATTATCAGTATGTGAAAGGAAATCTCTCAGAATTTCAGACAATCTACTCCATTCATGCAACTGAGGGCACATGACATGCCAGCAGCAGAAGGATTAGAACGATCAGCTGAGTATGACTCAATACCGCATTGTTCCTTGCTGCTCACCGCTTGTTTTTCTCCACTCTCCTTGAGGCTTATTAGAGGAGGACAGAACCAAATCTCTCCTCCTACCAGCGCCAAACCTCAATCACTTGCAGTCCTCTTGTCACTGTAAACTGGTAGCAAGTCGCTGCAAATATTTTAGGATCTTTGCCTCCTCAGAAACAGCTCGAAGCTCTACGTGTATTTCTTTCCTCTTCGTGTAAACATAACAAATTGCAATTAAGAAAATCAGCTTTGGGCTTGAGATTACAGAAGGCACAGTGCTGGCTTTGTTCGCAGGTCACATCTGAACTGAAGTGACAAAAGGCAGCCACACAGCATGCCGCTGCGTGAATGTATCGGAAAGGGTGTGTGCCAGCCTGAACTCATCTTCCATTCAGGCTGTCATTGTCTCTGCTCCACACTGATAACAAACAACACACATTATGCAGACACATCTAATCTAGTCCATCAAAAGCTGCAGTCTGGACAACAAATTACAGTCAGGCCACAGTCAAAACAAAGAAACATAATATTATGTGGATTTGTGGCTGTGCTTCACGGGTAACTTAACAGCTCTGAAGATCAGCAGCATGAAAGCACAAAGGTTCATCTTAAAACAAACACTTATGTGCTGCCTTGCCAATAACTAGATTAAAAGACTGATATCACGTTCATGTCAGTGTGGTACATGTAGCTGGATTTGGCAGCAACATCCGTTGGTCTTCAGAGCAAACTTTAAAATTCAGAGTAAGTGTAATATATAAGTTATATGTATGTATGTGTGTCACTGCATTGGTGGTTCTTACAGTAATCATCAGTAGAATGTATACAAAAAAAGTTAAAATCCTCCATGGCTTACTGAGGCAGCATTAAAACTACCTTCTGTAAACCGAAATAACACATATCACAGCAAACACATTTTCCTCGACAGCCATTGTGTATTCAGAATATTGCTTAGCAAGCACTTTGAATGCACCTTCTAAACCTTAAAAAGCCACATCAGCAGCATCATCATTTCAGAGGGGATTGAATGAAGCAGAGACATTTAACCTACGTGTGGCCTCTTTGCCACTGAAACCGCTGTGATAGAGGTTAGAAATCTACCAGATCTTCCCACCTGGCGCTCACAAGAACAGGCCGGTGCTTGGAACAAAGGGTAATGGTGTGCAGCAGAAGAACATAATGTGCGTATGTAGTGTGTTGACTCACCAAACACTGAACCTGATTGCAATGAACAAATACGTTCATTGCTGGCTTGTGGTGTACCACTTCAAGTTGCCTTGGAAAAATCAGTGTACTGCAATTTCCAGTGAGACAATTGTCGGTCTCCTTGAGAACGGCTTATCGTAAACAAATTTTAAACATTGTGAAGTGTTGTGAAGATGGCTCACCTATATACAGTGAGGAGTCTTTCTTCTTCACATGATCATCGATATAGGACACCCCTAGAGGCTGCACAGGTGTGGCTCCGATCCCTAGAAGGACCTGGGCTCCAATCAGCAGCAAGTACATCATGTTGGTGTTGGCCTTATTGGCGCACACTTTGTCTTCAACTGACTGGGCCTCCCTGCTGGTGGTGTTGGCGCAAACGTCCCGACCCATGTCAGTCCTCCACATTTCACCTATCTCATACTGATTTGTGAGAAACTCAGGAAGAGCTGAGAGAAGGGCGCCGAGCGCCATGACGATCCCCCCGCAGCCTATCAAACGAGGTCGATGTGCTTTGGCTCCAAAGTAGCTGACAAACAGGATCAGCGCCAGGTTGCCTATTTCAAAGCTGCTGGCTATCACTCCGACATCAGCACTTTGCAGGTTGAAACGCCGCTCCAGGGTTGTCAGCACACTCACCTGAAAACAACAGGACACAAAATCCAGTAAGGATCATGGGACAAAAATATTAAATATTAAATATTAAATATTATATGTATATATACACACACACACACACACAATTTTATTATTATTATTATTATTATTATTATTATTATTAGGACTGTACAC
>OMLM01010690.1:0-12256 GCA_900302695.1 Helostoma temminkii
AGTGTGTGTGTTTCATTAAGATGTTTAGAAGATAAATGTGGATTTTTCACAAACGGCGAGGCCCATTAAGATTTAAATAAATGAAATTAAAAAGTATAGCGCGCAAATGTAAAAGAAAAAGAAGAAGAAGAAGAAGAAGAAGAAGAAGAAGAAGAAGAAGAAGAAGAAGAAGAAGAAGAAGAAGAAGAAGAAGAAGAAGAAGAAGAAGAAGAAGAAGAAGAAGAAGAAGAAGAAGAAGAAGAAGAAGAAGAAGAAGAAGAAGAAGAAGAAGAAGAAGAAGAAGAAGAAGAAGAAGAAGAAGAAGAAGAAGAAGAAGAAGAAGAAGAAGAAGAAGAAGAAGAAGAAGAAGAAGAAGAAGAAGAAGAAGAAGAAGAAGAAGAAGAAGAAGAAGAAGTATGGGTTAAGAGAGAAAATGTGAGATGTGAGAGGGGAAAAGTCAGAGATGCATCAGCAGAAATGGAAGGCATGTGAGAGTGGATGTAAAGGTGAGTGGTTCCTGTGCTGAATAATGATAAAAAAGTGATGATGCTGACAATGGCTGAAGTACTGTGAAAACATGTGATTCTCAAACAGTTTGTAGAGCACATAAACATGATGCATATTTGTATCAGTCCCAGCAGCAGAAGAAACTTTTTAGTCTTGCACTTCTTTATGGGCATCCCTGAAATTATTAACCAGTAGGTCTATTTTCTTACTTTTTAATGAGACAAACTTTTTTAATTTATTTATTTTTTTTACAAAGTAGAAATATAATAAAATTGTATAAGGTAGCCTGACCCTCTGGGGCCCGCCCCTAATATAAAATATTTTAGCCTCCATCTGTGCATACATGGATAAAATATATTTTCTGGCACACTGTCAGATACTTGATATAGGAGCCACACAAACTAACAAAAGACAGATAGACAGCAACCAAATTAGTCCAAATCAAAAATATACAATGAATCATAGGGTAGTTAAACTCTAATGTTTATTCTACTTCTGTTACGGCTCATTTGAAATTCAATATTCCTGAATTTTTAGCAGACATTCAATGTTTTTTGTGTGAGCATGTAACATCAGCATTAAAACTGAGAGGACCAAGTGACAAGCTTACCAGACAACACCGGTAGTCAAACAAACTGAACTACCTAGCTGCAGGTCATGCTATTTCTTCACATAATGTTGTACCATCTATGTATGAAGTCTTGTAACAGTATAAAACACAGATATGACGATCTGTTACTGCTTTTCGTCAGTTTTGGATGCACACAACACACACGCTATGTATCCATGAGCAGCAAAAGCAAATTCATTGCCTCTGGCAGATTGTGTAAATGGCCTTCACAGACAATGACAAATTTAATTAATTGAATTCTTTCACCCTTTTGCCACCACAACAACCAAGATGTTAGGGGTGGGAGGCTTGAAATGTCTCATCTTTGCATAGTGAAATGTAAAATTGATTAAATACATTTTTTACAGTCTGCCATCTGTGTTTAAACATTTGTCCATGAATCACTGATGCAAATAAAACTAACATATGACACAGAAAATGGTATATCATAACGGCTATGATGAAAGAACTTTAATGAGTCTGATGCCTCTAAAGGTAAATAAAGGTTATACTTTATTTTCAGACACATACATACGGAAAAAATACAAACAAAACTGAAATAGCAGAAAATAAATCAAATTAGTCACAAGAAAAATGTTTTTTAAGTACCCTCTTACTTGAAGTATCTCTATCTCTTATACTTGTAGCACATTTAGTTTAAACTCCTGTTTAAATCAGTATTGCTGTGATGACATTGTGCTTTCACTGAACTTTACTAGGAGGAAAAAGGAAGAAAAAAAGGGACAGAGAAAGTTAGGGAATAAAAATGGGAATAGAAAAAGAAATTGTCTTTAGGTCACCTAGAGGTGGGAAACTGTCCTCTCTAATGCACTTTCCATTTGTCAGAGTATCAGTCAGACCCACACACGCAGGCATTGCTGGGCGACTAAAGCACACTGTCACCCATTTCAGGCATCATTACTCAGCAGAATGTTTCAAATTTGTTGCAGATACAATTTTCCACACTTTAACCAGAGAAATGAACCAAGTGGAAATAAACAAAACTTGTGTATGCAGCCCCAAGATGTTACGCATTACAGCAGAAGGCGGTGTGAGGAAGGTTGGAGGGTGGCATCTCTCTTGTTAGCTCAGATTATTACACGATTCCTTATGTTTTCAATTAAACTCTGGTGGCCTAGCTGCAGTGGCTTATGTCACGGCTGTGTGAAATGTTTACAATAATCAGATTCGTGGTATATGTCAAGCATGTCCGTCTCTGCACAACTAGTAGCATACTGTAGTAGCTTAACCCAATACATTACATTGTTCCATGTATAATTCTGGCATGTACTATATATGTTCTTCAAAAGTGATATTAATAAAGGATGTGACAAGATGACTAACAAGTAACCATTAATAATGCTTATACATTCATAGCTGTGTGTAGTTTTTTTTTATCTATAAATTAATCTGATACATCTCAGACTATTGTTGATGATGGTTTACAATCTACTCCAGATAGTTTGACAAAGGTATCCCACAAGGATTAATATTAGACCCTCTACTATTTACCCTTAAATACTCTTTTCCAATTAAGCATTGCAATGTTGTTTTTTTATAGTGATGATGTCTTTTTTGATGATTACAATCTAGTTCATTGTCTAATGTTTCTACAAAAAAAAAAGCAAAACACATTGTTTACTGCATGTTGAACTGTTCTTAATCCACAAAAGATGGATTATCGCTGACTGAACTGTAAAATAACCTAAAATTGGGGGAATTTTGTGTGTGTGTGTGTAAAATAAAATAAATGTACATTTAATATGTTCTCTCTTGTAATTGAGATCATGATGTGAAACATCAGAGTAAATAAAGCTTAATTCACCAACTACAGTATCTCTTTTTACATTCACATAGCATCAGTAAATCTAACTAAAAGTCAGACTTTACAACTTCTAGCACAAATGTCCAATTCATCACATCACTGGTATACCTTTATTATTTAAAGGTTGATTCACAATCAGTTTCATCATATCTTTAAAGATACACAAACATATAGAAATAATGATCTTTTCTTTTTCTAACCCTAATGAGTATCTCATTGTTCTGGACAGTAAAGTCCCATTAAAGATATGTTTTTGTCAAGTATGCAGCTAAAAACATTTCCTTATTATACTTCTGTGGTTTCACACAGAGTTTATGGTCTGTGCCATTGTCATTTTAATGACTTATTCATAGATTCCGTAAGAGGCTGGACCTATTTTAACAAATATACAGCAGTATGGCAGATTGCATTTGGCCCCACTGAATGTTTCATAAGAATGGATAGAATAGACAGGAGAGGAAGAGGAGGAAGGCGTAACGAATAGAGAAAATGGAGCGTGGAAGAAAAAACCTCCACCTTTGATAAGTGCAACATGCAGAAGGGGCTTGATATGGGGTTAGTATAATTTTTTATGTTTCATGTTTATTGTGAATAAGAAGTCTTTGCATGAATTTGAAGGAAGTTTATGTTTTGCTGCTTCTTTCTACGTATCCTCCTAAACCAATATGTTTGTTTTTCATTATCTCTGCCTTTTTCTCTAGTCTGTTTTTATCTGTCTGCTACTTTATCTGACTCTTCTCACACTTTATTAAAACATATATATATATACTTCTTTAATCAGAATTTGAAAATCTCTTTTTTCTGCAGCTCCTCCCAGCTCTTCCATTATATGTTGCATTATCACCCTCTAGATCTTTCTTCATTCCCAGAATGCCTTTCAGCACTGAGTCATCCTCTTATGTGCATTCAAGAATTGTCCCTATGTTGCAAACTTTCTCTAAACCAGTCTCACCTTCCTATGTAAATCCCTGCCACATCACATCTCGGTCAGAAATAAAACTGAAAACTTCTCATTCATCTTCTATACCCTAAACTCTGAAAACAAATGTATTAAATATTAAGGGATAGTTCAACATTCTGGCATGTACACTGAAAAAAACACAAGAAAAGAACGTTACAACTCTGAATCTAATATGGAGCTACAATATGATAGCCAGGCTAGCGTTTTCTCCCTGTTTCCCGGCTTTAAGTTAAACTCATTGCTTTATGGCTCTAGCTTCATATATAAGGTGGTGACACAAGAGTTATATTTCTCTAATGCTCAGAAAGTGACTGAGCATACAGTGTCTTCTAAAATGCTGGCGCAGCAAACCTCAGCTTGACCTGAGTTAGGTGTGCTGTGTACTAAGTTGGTACTACAGAACAGAGACCGAAGAGAAGAGATAGTTTAAAAAATCAGAAAGGTTGTGAATTTAGATACACGAGAAGTCACAATGTGTAAAATGAAAACATTTACAACACTGCACAATTTCTCAGTCAGAAATAACATTTAAGCAAATGTATGGCACTGACCACATTAACTCCTTTGTACAAAAGGCCACATTTATTTGACTTTCAACCCTTCGATTGAAATATAAAAAATATAATTTCTGACCATAGAATAAAGCATAATCTTAAATATTTCTTCTTCATTTTACATGTCATGCCAAGGATTTAGAGGCACATTAGACCTCTAAATTCTCAAATTATTATTACAAATAATAATAATTATTATTACAAATAATAATTTGATTAGAAATGATTTATGATTGTATTGGGGTTTATAGTTGATTTAGCTTTGATATGTTACTACAAATAAAAATATTCAACATATTTCAAACTGAAGACACATGTGCTTCTCCTCCAGTTATTTGTATACTTTCAATATAAATGCACATTACATGTTTACTGACTAATTAAGTGCCTATACAACCAATTGGGCACGTTTCTGGATTAAACTATGAGTAATAGCTCTATAATTCATAATTAATCAATATTTAGATCTTAGCAGCAGAAATTACTATGTTTGAGACAACTATATTACTATTGTGAAACTGTAACTGTTGAACATTCAAAGCACATTCACTTCACTGGGAGGATTTCACTTTGCATATGATAATATTATATAACAGCCAGGTCCTGCACGCAGACTGTTAGACATGCACTGGTCCAGTCTGGGAAACACTCAGCCAACGATCACAACATACCATATATTCACGGACACAAGAGGCACTCAGCTGTACAATGCACACTACAAAAAGCTGTCATTTTGACCTACACTTAGTAGGAGGTTTCGAGAGCCACAACATGATGTAGTGTTCGTATATGCAGACAAAGTACTACAACATGTTGAGGTAGTAGTTTGTTTGATGTCGTGACTGATCTGAAATTGGACTAAGTGTCTTGTCTGCTGGAGTGCTTTTTAACACTGCTTTTAAAGGATACCTGCCTCATCATCCAACTGTGTGTGTGTGCGTTTCTTGTAGATTCTGCTGCTTTTGTGTTTGTACCCGTCCTTAGCCTCTCTACCCAAAAGGTCTTTTTTCATGCAGTAAAAGCAGAGAAAGTACAAGAGGCATAAACACAGGGAAATATACAAAAAAAGAAGAAAAAAGCACCCCCGCCCTCCAAAAAAAGCATCAGCAAGAACAATAAAGAAAGAAGGAAAGTGTGAGCATAGGGAAAAAAATAGGGGAAAATAAACGATGAGTGTACTGCAGTTCACCAAAGCAGTTTCAATAGTCCATATAAAAGAGGGGCCCTTTTGCTGTTTTTTAAAATGTCATTTCTAATAGCTAAGATTACTTAGGCACTGTGTGATTGTGCGCATTCACACTTTAAAGGGGTATGCGGCTCGCTAATAAAATAACAGAAATAATTATGGACAAATGACAGTAAAAGTGACATCAAAGGCCAGCTTTGGATCAGACAGAACCATTTCAGGAAGTTTTATCACTCTACCTGTCTGCAAGTTTTACAGCTTGGTGTTCCTAATCAGTATGCAGTACGATTGTATTCATGCTTATGCAGAGATGGCCCTGACCAATCTGGTGCCCTAGGCAAGATTTTAGCTGGTGCCCCTTGCATCACAACCAGTCCACTAATAATCACTGTGTCTATACCCTTACACACAAACTGCATGTACAGTAGTATTATGTCTTACACATTTTTTTATTTTAGAAACCCGCAGTTACATAACTTGCATAAAACTACAGTAATTATAAATACAATATAGGATTCCAAGTATTTCACACTAGCCATCTTAAGAGTTTTTTTAAAGAACAGTAATCAAAAACTGGCATCATAGTTATCATAAATACAACACGAATAAAGTGTAACACACACACACCCACAAAAATATTGCAAACACAAAACTGTACACAATAAAGTATAATATAAGTAAAGAAGTTGGCATAAAACAAGTTATAAATACACCACACACAACACTACATTCCTCCCCTGTTCTTACCATATCAGTTAAAACAGATGGCCTGTCTGCAGGGTCTGCTGCTGGACCCTTTTTCTAGATTCCTGATGCTGAGCCACTTGGCTGTGCAGAGGTGCAGGCTAAAGAGCTCACAGTTGGCCCACAGCTGGTAGAGGTTGGATTAAAATATTTAACAGAGAGAAGAAGAATACATGTCAAATAATTTGTGTTGCAATATATAAATGAAAAAGCTGCTAAATGTGAAACACAGCCAATAAACTGGAAGGCTCAGACAATGTGATGCCTTTTTGTTGTTATTACTTGACTGTTCATATTTATTTATAATATGACAAATATTATTTCACCATTCAGACAGAAACACTAAACTAATCTTCCCACAATAATTTTATCTTTCTTTTACTATGAAGAGGACCAATCCTGACTTTTCCTTACTCACAGAAATCAGGATTATAACGAGACTCCAAACTGTCACTAAGAACAGACCTAAATTCACTAACCTAGCAACACTTAATGTTACAAACTCTTAAATCTAGCTAATTATTCATAATTGTTAAACTAGTAACAATCATTTAGTCTTTTTTGTATGTTTTCTCCTCTTGTTCTCTTCAGAGCGCTACAGTCTTTTTGACATAACATAAAAAATATCTGAGTTCTGAAACTGCCGTTAAACGTTTCACAATCAGTGTCACTGATGCAGTTTGTCCCTCTATCAGCAGGTGACAGCAGCAGGGTTGTAATGCGACAACATTATTTTGACTGGCCTAGCCATGAAAACAGGGCATCAGTGTAATCATGTTGTATTCTTTGTTTGTAATGTATCAAAATAATTTAATTTAAAATAGCATCAGTAAAAACTTGCCATAATTTACATTTTTTCATTTTTGTTATTCCCTTATTTAGGTTGCAATGGCAACACTAGCATTTACCTATAACGCCTACAGTATGACCAGGCCGGTTCTGCTTATTAAACAGCCTCTTAAAAATGTGTTTTAATCAAACTGGACCAGTGCATTGTCCAAACCCATAGGCACTTATTTTTAGATGTAGACGTTACACTACTAAACAAACACACAACCTATTTTGGGGGCTGACCCATAAATGTATAAATGTTGCCCTCAATTCACAGCATTGGTCAGTTAGGAGCACTTCATGAATAAAAACAATGTTTATACGTAGCTTCACCTTCAGATGTGCCGTTGATATGAAGCGTATTTGTTTGTCAAACCACCAGGGACAGGCTGTGCCCCTGTTTTCATTGTTGGGTAACATTATTACAGATTCACTGTATATGTTTACCCTTTAGTTCCCCTAATAACTTCAGCTGGACCTGCACTGAATATGAACTAGTGGTGCTGTGTCACTGCTGGTTCTGTTTCTGAATACGAAACACACAATAGTTTTGTGATGTTGATTGTTTTCAGCAATTACTCACAACTAGCAAACAGTTTTCATCATCCACATTTTCACTGTAAATAGTCCTTACTGTTTAGAAACAGGCATACGAAAAATACTGATGACTTTGTTTTTTAACTAATGTGACTTTGGTCCTAAAATGAAATACCTTGGCTAATTTATTTTTCTGAACTTTGCTCTCAGCCTTGTAAAGTTGAAAACTTTAACATTTTAATAACCGTTTGGCCTTCACGTGCTTGGATTCCCTCCCACTTATAATTTAAAATTGTTTTGGTGCCATCAGGAAAATAACCATTATTAGAATAACTACCTTCTTTTTTCAAATGCATTAAAATTATGTTTTTAATACTTTTCATTTAGAGCTGACAAATATGGGCAAAATCACTCCAGACTCAGAGACTAAAGATTTTGATTAACTTAAGATAAGCTCTGTATAAATACTTCTGTGTTCTCTAGTTGGCTCCACCTGTGCTTTAAATTAAGCGATTTGTATCTCTCCACCAGTAAAACCTGTTCCCCATTACCACCCAAAAGAAGTCAAACTGCCCTCTCTCTCTTCACTCATCCTCCAAATGCTGAGACTGTGCGTGTGTAAGCTTTACAGATATGTGGGTTGTTCAGGAAGTAATATCTCTCCAATTTTCCACAGCAGACACAGGTTGAAATCAGGTCTGACACTGTGGCATTAATTTGAAACCAAGGGATAGGTCTAAATGTAGGTGTAATACTCATTCTGCATGTCAGTGCCTGCCTATAGTCAAATGGAAAGAACTGTATTAAATGGAAACTGATGCAGACATTAGACACACTGAGTTTGAAAACCAGCTTAGACTTGAATACACGACAACTTCAGAATTGCAGCTACAGTTCATGTTTCATAAGGGACACTGTCCAAGCACTGTTTTGACACCCAGCCCCATATTAATGTTGTTTTGTGTTTTCAGATAATTTCCTCGCAGTATCAGTAAAAAAAATATTCTGTTCATACTCTTTTCAAGTAAAAGTTAAGACTTGTTTTCCTAATCAAATAGCAAGTGTCAGCAGAGCTTAAAAAATCTCTGGGGTTCACGTTTTTTTTCTGTTTCTGACACGTGGTATTTTTATGTCTCTTCACTGATCTAACATCCTTTTCCTTTGCATTTTTGTTCTCTGTTCCGCTACATTTTTCTCTATGCTTAGCACATCTTTCACATAATATTTACTGCAGATGTTTCTCTCTCTCACAAAATGTAGTGCAGTGAAATGTATATTTGTTTATGTGGGTGTATTGTATGTGTGCTGTGATTCCAGCTCTCTTCATTTCTGAGTTGAATACAGCAGCAGTAAAGCAAACATGCCCAAGGCTACACTTATCCCAGCTTCCTGTCCACTCCGATATGATGCGGCCTGCTCTTTATCTCTAAAAAGGCATTATGCCTTTTTATATATTAGCAGGTTTTTTAACAATTTTCAGCAGCTTTGTCTATTAGACATGCAGGTTTGAAGGACCGGAGGCTGCCCGAAAATAGGGGTTAGAAGTATGGACACACAGAAGGAATTAGAGAAAATAAATGAAAGGCAAACACAATTGTGTCAGGTGAGGAAGTTACTGAATAGAAATTTCATATGTTAAAAATTGCAGAAAGATTTTGCAGCTACAGCTACACTCTCTCAGGTAGGGTAACTTGATGGCAAATTACAGCACATTACCAACCAGCAGCTGTGTCCTGGAGGGACATAATGAATTGGTTGTGGATGGTCAATATGCCTGGCCTGACATTTTTCTCATTCCAAATTCCTCACATACTCAGAACTAAAATGTTGTATTCAGCATAAAGCAGCAGAATGTGATCATGTAGATGACTCATTAAAATTAAAGTATTTCTTACTTCCCTATAGTAGTTCTTCTTCTACATACTCTTCACTTTTCCCTCTCCACTCTTAATAAACCAAAATATGGTCAAATGGAAAAATTAAACATTTCTGTCATGGTGTTACTATACCCAGTTTAGTGTAGGGAGGATGTGCCATTGCTTAATTTTATGTATTTATCTTGGTATGTGATAACTTTAGTTGCAACAGAGAGAATTCAGCTGGAAATGTGCAACATCAATCTAATCTTATCAAATGTACTGAAAGTAGCCTTGGATTGTAGGATAAATGGAAACACAAAAAGTGAGAGTATATTCATTCTAGCAGCTCTGAGAGGCTGTACTAGAGCATTTTGAACTAAATGCTATCAGTTTGCTAACGTTCTCACTGTGTCAGTTTAGCAGTTCACATTAGCATCTTTAGCTTGTTAGAACATTAAACATATTCACACACACACAACACATTAGTATAGTTCTTTCCTGGCATTTGGCCATAAATTAACTAAATAAATGTAAATTTTGATAGTGATGGTCATGATGTCAAATGTGAGAGACCCACACAACATCTGCAGTACCTTGCATATCTGTGAAACCTCAGACCTAGATCAGGTCATTAGGAGTCATCTGTCTCCTAAAAATTATGTTCCTATACAACTAAACTGCAACCTTGACTACATTTATGTATCGAACATGATAATTATGCTGTCAGGCAATGTATGTTGCGATTGAATGAAACCTGATACTAATTAACAGGTACTGAGTCGCAAGGAGGTGGTTGGGGTGAATGGCGGGCATATAATGTGCAGGTCTAGCAATCTGCAGACCAGAGATCTAGACCACAGTCAAAAAGTCAGAGTGACTTTAGCTTTAGGCATTAAAAATACTTTGGTGAAGGTTAGAGACAGATCATCTGTGTGTGTGTGTGAAGTAATGTGTTACATTTATCGCTAATTCCCGCACACAATCTTTACCTGAACCTTACCCAGTGATTAGTGTGCCTGAACCCACCATAAAAAAACATTAATAAAGCTGGAGTCATATATCAGCATGTTAAACTGCAAGATCGGATATTTTAGCATTAGAGAAAAAGGGATGATGTAGATTGGATAATGTGACGTTCAAAAATAGATTGCCTGTGAAAATGTAATTCATCTGTTTAGTATCAACATATTTGCTAATTGTCATTTACATTAATTGTGACCATATGGTCATTATGTTGACAGAAAACGTAATCCGGTTGCAATTGCTTTCCCATAATTCCCATGATTGCATTTTAGTTGTATAGGAATGTAATTTTTAGGAGACTGGGTTGCTGTGAAGCATCTACGTCTGTAAAAAAGCTGTTGTTTAACTGGATAGTTTTATGAGTCTATCCAGGAGATGAAGAGAGATTTTGTCAAATTAAGAGAGTGATGGCACACTGCAGATAACTTTCATGTTAAAAGTAAATTGCTACAACTTGCTAAATAATTTACTAAAAATGTAAAATACCAAATAACCAACTTAAAAACCTCACATCATCTGTAAAAGACAAATAAACAAAATGGGTATTTCTGTCTTAAATATGTACTCTTTCTGTGCTATTGCTTTACCCTGTTTGTGTTCGCCCAATCCAGAACAACTCAGCCATCTGACTCCATCTTTTACTCTTGCAGATGCACACACACATGCACACACCTTAATGCAGAAACAGGAGAAATATATAGCACCACCACCAACCTAATGAAAACAGACAAACCAATATTGGCATGAGCAAGATAGAGAATAGTGTGGTGGTGATCTACAAGGGCAATTCTCCATTTGGAAGAGCACATTAAACATGCTTCTAAAGAGCCGGTGATAAAATGTGAGGCTTGGGGATTGGAGGGATGAATCCTTCTCGACATGCTTTTCCCTGGACTCCTTTGCTCTAAATTACAGGGTTTGGAGCCAGCCAGAGAAGAACAGAGAGATCAAAAAGACATTTAATTACAAACAAGAGTGATTAACATGGAAATAATCAAATGGGAACACAGTCAGACAAAATACAGTGAAAGAAATTGTAATTTACTTGCAAATTATACAACACTCTAAGAAAACTGTAATAAATCAGAGTACCTGTAAAAGTATTTTTCCCCAATAGTAACAATCTCAAGATATGAACTCAATGAGTGAGAAGTAGTTTTGATTACCTGAAATAATTCGCACTTCATACTAACTTCACCACTCTTACTGTATTTGGTTATTTACCTTCACCTTTTGCCTTCAGCAAATTAGAAGAATGTTCAATTGAACTCACATTAAATTCAGAATATTTTAATTGTTTGCAAAGCGTAGGATGCTTCAAGTCATTGTCCATCTGTGCCCTGTGAACACTGTGAAATTACAGGCATGTGTTTTTGTGTAAAATTATAATAAAAATCATCTGATCGTAGTGGGTCTTAACATTAGGTAAATACACCCACTCAGGTGAACAATAACAACATTTTCACCATGCCATTAATAATTTAACAAAAAAAAGCCAATCAGGAAAAAAAAAATCTGTGCAAAAGAAAGTAAATGTATTGCATATATATGCAAATTTTTTCCATGAAAAATATTTCAGTCCAAATAAAGTTTGGCAGATGAGGAAATTAGTGAAAAATTACATTTTAACAGTAAAGAAC
>OMLM01010690.1:12276-22565 GCA_900302695.1 Helostoma temminkii
TTTAACAGTAAATAACAATAAGACAGAATAAAACATATACATGGCATATTTTTAATGCAGTAATTAGTAATTTAAAGCACAGTATTAATGCACAAACTAACAAAATAAGCTCTGTCAGTGCACATGTCAGAGCAGCACCATCAGCACCTGTACTCCCTGCTGTTAAGCTCTTAAAGACTGTTTTTCAATTTACATACCTCTATCCTATTTGTCATGATAAACTAGATAATAAACTTGGCCCACATCTCTGTGCACTGCTTTAGTTGGCTGTATTCTGTGATGCTTGCTGCTCTCCGCTCCTGCTGGTGAGATTTGCACCGCATTGGTTAGTTTCTTATTCTACACTCTTAGAACAGATGTGTAAAAATCAACACAAACTGAGTTAAATTCTTAGACATCAATGGGTGAGCTTCTGTGTCAATACTGACACACTGACTGTGTTAATCATATCAACACGTATGCCGCGAAGGTAAACACAAAGATAACGTGTGCAAACCTTATGTGTTTAGTTTGCTTACACACTTTGTGTTGGAAAGTGAATAAAATAATATTTTAAAAAATCTCTAAACATATACACACTCTTTTTTAGAAAACATAACAATCAATTTACAAAACACAATTTAGTCATAGTATTTAAAATACTAAATACTAAACATCATATATGGGAAAAATTTACATCTCATAACCCATAAAACTGTCACCCATAACAGGTTGGGAATATGATAAGACATTTACATGTCTGTGCTTATCCACATTTTACACAGTGTAGGCATAGAAATTATCATTACAATATTTTACTTAACAATCCAATTACAAAAGCCAACCTCTCCTCCACAGATTGGTTCCCGCTCACGACTTGCTAACAACATCAGAATATTCCCTTCTCGGTGTGTATATCCATCTACACTGACTGAAGTTGACACATTAACTGTTTCTGCTGCCTCACCCTTAAAAGTGACCAGACCTTGATTCATTTGGTCACCATATTCCGAAGAATGGACAACAACTGAATATGCAGTTGGAACACAACATCTGAAACCTAATGGGTCACCAAATTACCAACAATACCACCTTTTTTTTAGGCCAGAGTCTTTGATAGTATATTCCTAAAATTGCCAACTCCATGTGCTACTGTTTGAAGGGATTACGCTTCGCTTTAATCCTCATACACCACAGTTTTGACAAAGGTCCAAATCTGATCATGATGCTTGGATAATGTGTCATGACTTGATGTTGGGGGATGAGGTTTCCATGAGGAAACAGTTGTTTAAACAGTTTATGATGATCTATGATACGTCAAAGCAGAAGTTTAACTTCCAGGGGTGCAACACCCTCCAGCACACCATGCATTAGGTCAACTCCTACATTTTCAGTTACATGAAAATATTCCAAGACATTCAAGTATTCAAGTATTGAAGTCTTCTCTGATCCCTGTACTTGTACATCTTTTAACACAACATGCCGCTGGTAATTGTGTCCATCTCACTTTTCAATATAGTCTTCATTGAATATAGTTGTGCAGTTGCTTTATCAACGTGGCAAATGTGGCAGAACTAATTCGCAGAAAAACTTTTCACTTTTCACAAGTCCATGACAAACAAGATTGTCTGCAGTAAAAAGTCACACTGTCCCATGTAGTCTGTGTGTTTCTCCTCTTATCTGAATGTCAATGTCTCTGCTCTCTAGGATTTTGATATCATCAAAGAGAGGCAGTAAAATGTTTGCAAAGCCATTTTTTCTTTGTCAATAGAATTAAAAAGAAGGCAAAGATGAACATTTGCTAACCTTTAATTATAGTTAGGAGGCAAGTCTTATAACAAAAATTACAAGCTCCCATCTGAAGAGGTTTTGGATGCATTTTGGACAATTCATATGTGCACTGTCACAATAGTCTGTCATCTTACCATCTGTACTTCTCTGAGACTGTAAATATGTCTTCAAATTTTCTTTACTAAGGATACACCACAGTGTTTCAGTAACTGAAATATACTGACATTTATCAGCTGTAAGTGTTTGCTGTATGACGCCATTCTTTCTTAAACTGACTATGGCCTAAAAAGATGTCTGCTGGCTTCATCATATGCTTCAATATGCAGTTTCCAAGAATTTAGTAATTTTTTATGGGTTATCAATATTCTCAAGGACAATCCGAGCACTTTCAAACTCTTTCATTAATGAACAAACCCCCTCATTGTCACTTTATATATCCAAACTGGTAGATGCCTGGAGGCTGTCTACTGTCCTTGGCAAAAGTTCTTTATTGCAGGTTACGATTCTTTGCACTTGATGTTACATTAGGACATTAGAACATCTTTGGAGCAAATGTAGCTCTGACTTATGTCAAATGTCTGTGATTTTTGCTGTGTTGTCCTGTGTAATGTGGTCAGGCCCATCTGTCTCTTCATCTTCAGATGAATGCTGACTTGAAAGACGCTTTGTATAGGAATTAATATTATGATAAGAATGCTTACAGCTATTCTGGCTGCAAATTATAGCATAGTCCTTTCTATCAGATAGGAAATGTACAGCCCAAACATGCCAACAAGTCTCCTAATCTCAGATTTACAGATGTTTACATATTGGACACAAGTATATCATGAGCTAATTTAGGCTAAAGCCTGAAGTTTGCTAATGAGTTCCAACACTTTAGATCTTCTTGCAGTCTTTGGCCATGTTAATTTATGTATATACTCCAGGAAGATGACTGAAGACTAAAGTAAGCTGAGGAGGACACATAAGGCTGTAGATCCAGTAGAACTTAAAAGTTTGTTCATAGCACAGGTCAGGATCCCATCTTCCAGTGGGATTGCGACTTTGTCACTTCTAGCAACAATGACGAATTGGTGCACATCAGTGGTCAGGCTGCCAATGCAAAAGAGTTGTGGCTGCTGGCACTTGTGTATGTTATTAGTGACACACAAAGATAGGATGCTGCTTTCAAACTGGAGATTGAGAGAGGTGGGATGAGGAGAGTGTGAGAAAGAAAGAAAGCTGTTTCTCCCCTTCATGCAAAACTCTTAATGAAGAAACACATGGCGTCACACACAACATGACCCCGATGTCCCCATGACTAATGAATATTGGTTCCACTCTGATACACACAACTCAGCTGACTTAAGCCACATATGTTCTTGGTCAACAAAAATGATCTTATTAACACAATATATATACATTCAATTCAATGATTGAATAGATTGAAACAACATAACTGATTCTGAAAACAGTTACAAAAGCCAAAACAATTATTTAGTATTTCGGACATGTTAAGTAGGTATCTAGATAAATACAGCATTGCACACACACAAAGAAAAATAAACACTACACTACTACAATTATCACACAAATTCAAGAAGATATGAAAGCAGACTTGATACTGTAGTTGATCTTTCTTCTTCTTCTTCTTCCAGAAGCTAATTAGCACTTTTTTTTAAACACAGTTTTTGGTGATTAATGAATTAAAAGTAAAATGTTATTTTGAGAGCTCTAGTAGTCATATTTTGAAAAAAAAAAATAGGTAGAAGTTGGTATCATAAAGAACAAAATGTTACAAGATTCGACTGTGTAGACAGCAGAAGATGACCAGTGCACAACTCAGGTCTATGGTCCTGTCACCCATTCCTTCATTTTCAGCTCTTGTAAGTGATACAGTAACAATGTCTAAAAGGAAGTCGCTGTCTAAATCATAGCCACAGCTGAGAAATAAAGCAATTTAAAATTCAAAGCATGTAGCTCAGTTGGTAGAGTAGCTGTTTACCAACTCCAGGGTTAGTGGTTTGATTCCCAAATCCTCCTGACAACATGCTGCGGTGTCCTTGGACCAACCCTGTAGCTGTCTCTCACTTTTAAGTCGCTTTGAATAAAAGTCTCCACTAAATGTAAGACAAGTTGAAAACATTCATAATTTAATAAACTGTGAAGTCAGTTCCCATTGTGTTGTTATTAAGTTTTCTTTTTTAAATGCATTTCTTTGTTTGCAGCCACAAAACATTAGCTTCTCCAGCAATGGATGAAGGTCTCACATTGAATCAAACATACCTGCACTTATTGTGTCAGGTTAAGAATATGAATGTTGCACTAATCAGAATCACAAATAAGCCTGTTTTGCACTTTCCTACTGTGCACTCCACTTCTTTCTCTTTACCACCAACACCAAGAGGTACTGAAATGGGTATAAACCCTCTTGACCAAAGGGGAAAAATGAATTGGTATTTGTATTCTTTTTTTTCCCATAAGGACTAATCAGGTATGAATTCATCCAAACCAGCAGGAAAACCTCAGCATGCCCCAGAAAAATACCCAGACCATGCAGAGGAACACTGATAATTAGAAGCATCGGTTGCTTCAAATTAAAAAAAAAAAAATACTGCACTGTATATACAGTGTGTAGTGTAGAAGAGAGGCTTCTCAGTTAAAAAGTCAACACATAACCTGAGATAACATTAGAAAGTTTGGTGTTCCTCTTAGCTTTTTTATTCTACTACTCTTGTTGCATACATAGAGCTACACAACCTCTGGGGAGATTAAAAAACTATATGCGGACATTAAAAGGTGGAAAAGAGTTTTCATTCTTAATTAATTACTTATCATAATCATAATAAAAAACACTTCTGCCATGTTGTTGTTGTTGCATTTACACAAACAATTTGTTCAAGTTTGCGGTACATTAGCATACAGAAGACATACACATTTCCATTTCAAATTTTAAATTCAAATTTTAATGCTTAAAGCTCCAAGCTTTTTTAACAACAGCAATATAACAGCAGCAGGTGCATCAGAGCCAAGCTGACTTTGAGAATGGCCCTAAGGGCCCGAATGCATATGGAGATTCTGAAGAGTAGCATAGGTCCAAACGGATGCTGAGAAAAAAGGACAGGAAGAGTTTGTGCATTCCTGCTGCACACATACAAACACATCTTACAGTTTGGTATTTGCTATTTCCCATGTAGCAATCTCTTCTTAATGCCAAGCAAAGGTTTATTCTGCCTTGTGTCATCTTGCAATCCCCAATATGAGCTCATGTCCTGTAGAATCACCAGCTGTCAGCTTGGCTAGCTTTTAACTTCAGGCCAACCAGGACACTTTATACACTCCACCAGGGCAGACTTCGTAATCTACTTCACATTACATTTGGAAATGTACTCAACACTACGTCAAACACAATCTCATAGATTTGCTCATGGCTGAGGATGTGGGAGAAAGGTTAAAGTAATTATCATATCAGGTGAGCAGAAATGAGATGCAGAAATCAAAAGAAATAATTAGGTAAAGAAATGATTACCAATAATAACTAGATAGAAATAATTACCTGTAATTATCTTTATGGTGGAGAGGAGGTTAGGTAAGTAGTGAAACAGAAGTGTGTGTTGACATGAATTTCTGTATTAGGTTGCATGTTATTGTACAGATGAACTATTTTTAAAAGGTTTTTTGTAAAAAAAAAACAAAAAAGGGGGGGGGGATTTTTGAAGAGAATAGCCATTCTTTCTATGTTCTTGACATACAAATAAGCACCTGAAGACCTGCATATATTTTAGTTAAAGGGAAATTTTACACGTTCCTTTTTCAGACCTCACAATATACAACTTTAAGGGATCACTCTTGCATTAGCAGGAAACCAGTCCAAATAACGCTGCACAGCCCTTTCTTCTCTTCTAGGCTGTGCAAGTTTCAAAACGTATCCATCAAGCAGAAATAATCACACTTCTGATTATTACTGTAAGTCTAACACAAAATATATAGCTGCATTAGCTATGTGTGGATAGAGGATAGTTATGTTACCTGATTAAAATATTCAAGACTAAATCAGTTTAGTTTAACTAAAGTAATACAGTATCGTCTCATTTACAGTTCCATTTCATCCCACATTGTTAACCTTCTTTCCCTCCTATGTTCCTCCCTTTTCTCATCCTTCCATATCTTCTCTCTTGTTACCTGTCCTTCCTTCCCCTATGAGGCTGAGCCTCTGCACTAAACATAGTGAAGAAGACTAAACAGTGGGTTAGGTACTAAATGCTACCCACACACTCGTACACACACTTAGTGACAGACAGACACTTAACCACCCCCATAGTGCAACCTCTGACTCTATAAGGACTACAAAAGAAACTGATTCACAGTGCCACTGCATTGTCAGCCTCCACAATAACTGTGATGAGACTGAGACCACACAAACATGCACTTCCACACGCATACACAGCCCTGGACAATAGCCCTGATGAGTTGTGAAAAATGCTAATTGACCTCCAGGTAGAGTGGATCTTCTTCTGGCATGTGTTGTGAAATGGAGCCTTTGGCAGCACTGTGATGTAGAGAGGATGAGAAGAAGTGAGGGGAGAAGGGAAGCAAGCAGAGAACAGAGAGAGTGAGAAAGAAACCGAGAAGATATTCTGTGCGCGTGGGAGAGTAAGAGTCCGAGACAGAGGCAGCACAGAGAGCGCATGCATGGAAATGAAAGAGGAGAAACAGGACGGGGAGAATATGACAACAGCATGAGTGTGTGTGTGGGGAGGCTGTCTGACACACACAGGTTACATGAGAATAAGAGAGTGAGAGACAGCAAAGAGGAGTTCACGGTAAGAGAGAGCGAGGGAGATGGAGACAAGAGGAAGGAAAAGAGGGTACAAGACGGCTTTTATTACACAACATGTGCTGTGGACAGATGGTGGTGAATTATGCATTAAGGCTTTTACACTGCTCCTATACTTTTGCACTGGAGTAGAAAATGAATCCGCATGTGGAACAAAATGTTTAGCTAAGTTTTCACGGCTCAACCTCTGTTGCTTTTTCAAAACATTAATGCAATGTGGCGTTAAAAGGTGCACAGAAACAAAGCACACGTGTCCAAACACGTGTTTTAAATAATATTGTTTAAAATGCATAGTTTGGCCCATTTTATCTTATCTCAAAGAAATTACAATGTATGTGATTCATACACTAAAAATGTTTCACGTTTAACATGTCGTTTTTTTTATGGTTCAAGTATCTTTTTGCCTTTTTTTTTGACTTTGCATTTATAAGTTGTGGAAAATATTTTTCCATATTTACCTAAATTCAGGGAGAAAAGTTTCAGTGATAAACATTAACGTTTCTACATGCATGAGGTATTTACAGGAGCAGTACGTTAACTTTACCTGCATCCTAATGATAATTTAGCTTACTAATGACTTATTTGATAAGTTGGAATTCTGTGATTGACATCAGTCATTGTGTTAGAGAGAGACGCAGAGGTCCACAGTGAATCACTGTTCAGTGTTACATTAAAATAAGACTTAACCCATTTTATATAGAAAATCCAAAACAGATTCAGTTTGTTTCATGCTCTTGGGATGTGATGGAAAAAGTGTGTGAGATTGACTCAAAAATAAATAAATAAATAAAGACTTTAGACAACTGTGCACATCTGTGGCACATGTGTAACTCATAGCTAGTTCATTTTGTTTTTAATTAGTTGACAATGGCTTCAGTGGGATAGGGTAATATAGTTTATTCCTTTATAAATATTATATAAGAATATTGCACAAGACCTGTCAATGTTTGGTAAAGTAGTTTTGTAATCATTAAACAAATATTCCTAAATTGCAACTTCGTGTGATTTTTTATTTGGTTAAAAAACTGGCAACATCGTACTTGACCAGGTGTTTTATTCCATATTGCAGCTGCAAAAATTAAGTCGTTGGTTAAAAAAATCTGAATTGGCATTTTGAAGGAGGCATGTTTTCAACAAAATGCCATCTACTTTCCAGCTGCTGTCATTTCTTGTTTCAAAATCTCAATCTCTGTCAGTCACTGTCACATTGTATTTATTAGCTGACTGTAAATTCTCTAAATCAAGTCCAGGCAACTGTCTTGCTGCATTCAAATTCAGGTGTTTATGGGGTTTTATCCAGGTCTTGCAACTCACAGAGCCCTGAAAGAAACAAACACTGGTCAACTGCAAAGAGCACAAATGTACACAGTACAAGGCATTTGGAGGAAATACGGATGGATGGAGGGATGAAAAGAGTTGGGATGACATTTGCTTCACACCCAAGTGAGTTTGTAGTCATGTAGTCGATTCTGTTTGCACCCCTCGCAGTGATGGACTTGGAGCAGACCACCCTGTCTGCTGCCAGTCATATTGGCCTTCCTGGCACCATGGCCTGTCAGAGGTCCTGCCAAGGCCGGGAACACACTGGTCCTCAGGCCAAGGGGACACATGCTAGTAAGGGAATTTGGCAGTAATGGAGTATAAAGAGACAGACAGAAAAATAGCAGGAAGTGAGACAGAAAGAGGAAGGGGAAGAATACAGAGAACTGAAAGCAAAATGCAATAAAGACCCAGAAGGAGAGAACATGATTTGTAAAAGAGACCACCCTAAAATGCTGCTAGTATAATTAAAATTCAATGATTTGAAGTCATTCTGTCTCTCTCCAGCTCACAACTCTCTCCAAGTCTTGTCTGTAAACAACACTGCTAATGAGACACAATCTCTCACTCTGTTTCGCACACACAGGCACAACACACACAAACACCACCTTCTCCCACACAAATTCATACCTCACAGATGGTACACACATCTTCACACTCACTCACACAGTATACAGTACACAAATGTAATGAGAGTTTGGTGTTTACCCTGAGAAGACTGATGGCTGTTATTAAGGCGCAATGCAAGATACATTTATTTGTAGCTAAGTTTGCATTAATGGGGTTGCGACATATACATGTCACAGGCAGAAATATATCAAACAAACATACTGTATAATTCATACAGATGAGCACGAACCATAAAAAGGTATTACAAAAGCAATTTAGTGCTTCTGTTTTCTGAAACTTCAAAAAAATGCTAATGTGCATCTCTTGTTCAACTGAATCTTTTGTTTCAGACTAACTGAAAGCGAGAACCAAGTGAAACACTTAAATAAACAATTTATGTACAGTGTATACTCTGCATTTTCAGTTCTGCCTACATATTCAGTGTGCTCTGAACCAGCATCCACATTCTACAGTATCATTTCTTTTGTATTTACTACTATCATTATTAAGCCATAGTTTACTTTTATTTGTCTCTCCTTTAACCCTTTGAATATACTATTGATATGTCATAAATGCCACTGGGGAAATTCTTTGTGGACATGCAGCCCCTGTGACGCACCTGGGGTCTAGGGTTCAGTATGTTGTCCAAGGACACTTTGACAGGACAGGTGGCCAGGAATTGAACCACCCACATGATGACTGCCCACATGAAGTCATTCTGTCTCCCTCCAGCACTAAATATACTTTCATTAATGGGGCATCTGGATTTGAACCAGAGACCACTTGATGTGCAGTAAAATGCTCTACCACTGAGCTACACCCTTACAGTAACTGCAACTGAAAACTAAAATTTAGGACAAATAAAAAAGGATTTTATCAGAACACATAACATGACTCCATGGTTTATTAATTTTCAGCACACACACACAGTCAGACTGTCAGTATATATAAATATGCATGCTGTGTATGTATGCTGACAGGGTGTGTGTGTGTGTGTACTGTTTACGTTGCTGCTTATAAGACCAAACAAAAAGCATTTTAGGCGCTCTCGTTTCTAAATCATTCCTTTGAGTGTCTCAGGCTTGAGTATACTGTATAAGCTCTATTTTCTATTTTATCTATTGTTTTGTTTATGTCCTGGAGATCTATTTAGCACCTATTTACAAAATTCAAGTCTAGTTGTTGTTATATTCATGTATTAGAAATATATCAGTTTTGTTGAGCTCCATGTTTGCCTGGTGATGAGTGTGTTAGTTTTACATCAAATCTCTGGAAGAAGGAAAACTTTGAGAAACAAACACTTTATTATTTTAATGTGCGTGTCTTAGGGGTTAAGGTGTCAGTTTTTCATTTTGATGTTGGTCTTTTCTGAACCACTGTTTTCGTAAGATCGCTGTGAATATTTTAACAGAAGTCTAATTTTAGTTCAGCTGCTGATGACACAGTGAGAAAATTCATGAGAGTTGAAGAGAAAGAGAAGCGGTGAGCGACCTCTGGAGAACCTACCATCATCAAATAAAACTTTGAAAAACCAAGCAGGTCTTAATTAACACTAAATGAGTAATTGATGAACAATGCGGCAGAATGCATTTAGGGAAAGCTTGTTTGATTATGCAAACTGGTGTGGTGGGCTGTCTAAGACACAAACAAAATGAAAAAACTGTACTTTAGAGTCAAGTTGTGTGTGTGTGTGTGTGTGTGTGTGTGTGTGTGTGTGTGTGTGTGTGTGTGTGTGTGTGTGTGTGTGTGTGTGAGTGTGTGTGTGTGTGTGTGT
>OMLM01010692.1:0-11922 GCA_900302695.1 Helostoma temminkii
ATGTGTGTAACCGATTTTTGATTCGATGAACTGAGAATGTGCAGGAAACTGAAGACGAACAAGGCGACTAAGTGACGCCTCCTCCGATTTCAAATAAATATAAATAAAGTATTTGCTGAATTCAGCAGATCTGCTGCTTATAGAGTTTCTGTGGATTCACGCTAACCAGGTTACTACAGTAACAAACCCTGTATGTATGTGTTATAGAAGCAGATCTGCTGTGTTCTGTGTTAGCTTCAGTTTATCACACACACACACACACACACACACACACACAATATTGTACAACTATCTTTATCAGGACAACAGGAAGCGAGAGAGGAAGTCAGAGAGCATCGCTGTTTTCACAACTCTTTAGCATCAAGCTTTGTTTCCGGTGTGTGTGCGTGTGTGTGTTTGACATTTCATTCGCTTTATTTCTACAGCTTTTAGTTGAATATTCAGCGTAGAAAAGAAAAGACGAAAACAAATTCTGATGTTCATGCACGGTCTCTTCATATTCCACTTCACTGCTATCTCTTATTTATTTTTTTATTTCACCTCAAATCCCAGAATTTATCTCATTTCACTGTGAACTCGACTCTGCTGAGTAGCAATCAGTGAATTATGCTAAGTGTTGACTCCGGCTATGTCATTTAACCCTCACACATCTTCCTGTGGTTTGCATCTCACATCAGATTTAATCTGATTTTGTTGGACAGTGAAGAAGAAGAGCTGCTGAATTTTGACTTGGAAAATAACAGGAACGTGTACTACTTACTTACATCTACCCACCTGCTGTATCATAATAAAGTGCTTTCTGCCCTTGTCTCTCCATCCATTTACATCTGATGTGTGAGTCAGTGTAGTGGTTATCGGGACTTTATTCTGCCAGGCCCCCCAGTACAAAGTCTCTTTCTCAAAGTCTGATTCTCCCAACATGGAGCTGTAATGTGAAGCGAGGTTGCTCAGAGTTTAGGGACCAATGATCCTGAGTTTATACAGATGTTGTTTCTAGAAGATGTGTTAAGATAAGATGAGATCAAACTTGATTGATCTCACATCCTTCATCTTACTGGTTCAAGCACAGATGGTCCTGCTGACACCAGTTCACAAAGTCCATGACGGCCAACCTGTACTGCAGCTCATTCCCCTCAGACACTCAGCCAACAATGGCTTAGTCATCAGAGAGTAAGTCATGGAGGTGAACACTGCTGGTGTTGTGATTGTGATGGTAGTAATGATAGCGGCTAAGCTTAGGCTAGTACTGCAGTGGACTAGAACATGTCTGGTCCCATTTACACTTAATTTCTTTGAAAATGTGAAAAATATTAGTTATTGCAGCCTTAAAAGATAATGAGCATCATATTCATGATGTGTTGTATGTCATGGAATAAAACATGAAAATATACTGACGCTGTTTTAACTTAATGTTGGGCAAATAATCAAAAACGTTTGTAACAAATGACATTGAGACGGGAAAGTGCAACTGATTACGTCAGGGGCTGGACTATCATGACCAATGAGATTAAAGGAAGAATTGTTCTAAAGAGAAAAATCAGCGCATCATCTATTAGATTTGTTTAACAGCAGCTTGACTGAAAAGAACGTAGGTATCGCTAATTAGCGAGCTAACTGCTAAAGCTAACACAGGCTAACATTAACAGCCATTTTAACAACAATGAAAACATGTCACACGGAATCACATCATATGTGTTGGACCAGGAGTGTTTGGACACGAGTTTAGACCCAAACTCAGAGACAACACTTGTACAGAGACACTGAAATGTTCGGCGTTAGCGGTGATGTGAAGGCAGATACGTAACATAATGAAGTGGCTTCATTGTTGCTCTCACATGGTTCTTAAGTTAAACCAACTATGAACCAGAACTAGGACCAGCCCAGAACTAGCACCAAGTTCATGCTGGCTGAAAAAGTGAAAAAGTCATAGTTTAAATGATAAAGGTTGCTACAAGTCATTAATGATAAAGCACCACACCCACATTCAGCATTAGAAACAGACCATTAGCACCTACTAGACTGGGCTTGGAAAGATACTTCTGCAGCCGACATCATGACAGAAAAGAGTCTAATCTATCAGTGAATCATTCAGGCAGAGAGTTAGTCCACATAATTACATAATAACATTACAAAAACCATTACCTGGAAATCTTACAGATGTTAAGAGGACCAGAAAAGAGGTTCCACCAGCTTCACAAATAGCGCTATGACGTTTCTCCACGTCGTCACTGACTAATATTCCTACTGCAGTGAGAATAAATGAGTCTCTTGTACTTTTACACACACACAGGCTTTTTCACCATGAGTGATAAACACGGCTGCTTTGTTTTGTTCAGTTCAGTTTTTTTCTTACATTTCTGACATCTAAATTATTCATGTGGCTGTTGTTTTTGGTGTCCTCGCTGGCTCAGCAACATGAATGTGAAATGATTTTTTGTTATTTCAAACAATATGTGGTAGCCAGCATGTGACCTACATAGGCAGGTAAATAATGGACCTGCTGATATCTGAATAAGGTTAGTCAGCAGCTCGGCTCGGGTACACCTCGATCTCTCTGTTTCTCTCTGCAACCAAGTCGAGGTCTGGGCTGAGTGTGCAACCTCAGCACTGTCCTTCTTCATGGAGATGCCAAGTACAGCAGTTACAGTGTGCGGTAAAGTTTGGTGCACTTAGTGGTTGATGTGGTTGGAGATTCAAACAGTTTTACCTGGGAAGTCTTGACGTCAACGTAAAACCTTTGAAACCAGCTCTGTGACAGACGTGACCCTGCTGACTCTGACAGCTTCGAGTCACCTCCAGGTCTCTGTGACTCTGAAATGACTTGATGTTCCCTGTTTTGCCTGACACTTTACTGTTGACTCAGAAATACCCCCTGTGACTTTAATTACTCAGTGTGTCATGGTGACTCAAACTGTGACTCAGATATGACTTGTGTAACTTGTATGACTCATATTAACCTGTTACTCAAAAAGCAGTTCTATGGTTTGGACCTGACCTCTTTGACTTGCAGCAGGATGACTTTTGTGACACAATCTGTCCTGTGGATCACTGGTCATTGCGCCATTACACACATAATAAATATACACTATAATGCCAAAAGTTTTGGAACGTCTGCCTTTACGTAAACATGAACTTTAATGACATCCCATTCTTAATCCACAGCGTTTGATGTGCAGTTGTTCCACCCTTTGCAGCTACAGCTTCAACTCTTCTGGAAAGGCTTTCCAAAGTTTAGGAGTGTGTTTATGGCAATTGTTAATAATAAGAAGAGCATTTGTGAAGTCAGACACTGATGATGGACTCTGTGCAGGCCAGTCCAGTTCCTCCACATTAAACTAGCTCACCGATGTCTGGATCTGCTTTCTGCACTGAATTCAGTTATTTTAATGGGGTGTTCCAAAAGTTTTGGCAGTGTAGTGTATTTTCTGCAAGAGGCACCTTCTGCACTATATTTAAACATGTGTGGGTGACCCAACTGCGTGACAACCCTCCCTAGAACCTGGATCCTCTGGACAACACTAGCTTCCACCACAGGGGTCCTGTGCAAGTTTGAAAATGACACGTACGACCCACATTTGAAATAAAACCTAGTATGCTGCTACTCTAGCTTGATTGTAGTGCAAGACAAGAGTAAAAGTGTGTGTAAGAGTGAGGCAGCAGGGCAGCAGCCAGTTCTCAGGTTGCAGGTCAGTGATATGTTTGTTTTGCTTTTGTGCAGCCCTCATTCCTCGTCCATCACCAACATATTAACACTGGTCCTCATTTATTTATAGCGCTCTCTTTTTCTCTCTCCTGCACTGGGTCTTTTTGTTTTTGTTTTTTTTTAACAGTCACAAAAGAAACTTTTTTTAGGTGTCATGTTGGCAGGCCACCTTTGTATTTCCTTTGTAAACTTACTCACTCACCTAAATAATCATTTGTGTAATTTTCAACATGGTTATATCATGTCTTTACACTGACTTAACCATTTTTCCATCTCTCTGTCCCTTAAAAAGTGAAACTAGTGTAGATATAATGCAAGTCAATGCTTAGGTTTAACAGGGAAATGCTGTACAGTATTTTATAGCTTAGTTAATTTTGAAATTCAGATAAATGATACAAAATGTATAATAGGTTACCTATTATGTTATAATAGGTTATTTAATCACTCGGGCGTATAGGAAGTAATTAAAATGATTTTCAGCTTAACCAGTTGCAACATAAGAGTTTATACTTAATACATCAGTAATTATCAGTGTAATCCACTATTATAACTTACAGCTATCCTGCATTATGACTTGTGCTACTTTTTTTAGATAATACTTTTTGATGTACTTTGAAAACTGGAATGCTGGAATTTTACTTGTATTTTCAAAGTATTTGATACTTAGGTGCTGAGTTGAGGAACTATTCTATTTCTTCGTCTTCTTCTTCTTCTTCTTCTTCTTCTTCTTCTTCTTCTTCTCCTGTCAAGTGATTTCAGCAACAACAGAATGGGTTCAGCCATTAGTTTAACTTGATGCCGGTGTAAATATATAAAACAGCAGAACAGAACAAAAATATTCAAAAACAACTCAGAAAGCAACATAATGAAGGAAATCCTCCGATCATGATCACGCCCACTTGAACATGTATGCTAACACATCGAAAGTGATGCCAAACCACGGCCGCCTAATGCTACAGGAAGCTCAGTCATTAATTCTCTCTCGTTATCTCCGCCTGTCTCTCAGCTGTAATTTCTTGTTTTTCCCCTCTGCTGTCATCATCTCCCTCCCTCTCCACCTCTCTATATCTCTCGCCCCATCTCTCCTCTCCCTCCAGGTCTGTTGTATGTAATTTATTCTCAGGACACAAACAGCTCACTGTAAATAGAAGCTGTTAAGCTGCTCCAGCACTCCGGCTTTAATAGCACCCGTGTTTGGTTATGTAATGATTAAATAGCTGACCTGCTCTTTAATGGCGTCATAAATCACCAACCGTGGTTTAACTGCCTCATAAAGCTTGACTCGGGTGGTGGAGGTGGACACGGTCAACAGTCAAGGTCAGAGGTCAGACTGCAGTGGTAACAACTTGACCGTCTCACACTGTATATTCATGCTGTGACGCTGTTGATCTTAAGATGTCTGCGAACATCTTACATTTTTTTTATTTACACAACAACAAACACTATCCGTATTAAATTATTTGGTTTATACTTTTCTCTGGTCACTTTAGGTCCCACTATTTGAATTTTGAATAGTAGCGAGTATTCTGCTGCGTTTCCATTTCTCACTGATGTTCCAGTTGTGTCTTACTGTGCAAATCCAGTTCACCTGTTAACAGCTAAATGTCCCAACACACTATTCTGTGCTGGGTTTAGCTCAGCCAGTCACTGCAGGAGCCGCGGCATGGGAGGCTTCATTACTGGCTCCATCTGCAGGACTAGCACCAGTTTTACAGACATTTTAGATCCGATTAAGATATGAAAAAGATTAATATACCTATAACTAATATCAAATGGCCATCTGAGAACCAAAACAAACGTTGCTCCTTATGCCTCCATGTAGCTAATCTCATGTGCATTAGCTGTTAGCGCTCTCTGTGCAAAAGCCTGGATCCAGTTTCTGACTCTGTTTGGTGTGTGGCTGCAGCTGGTTTTTCCACTGTTTGACATGAGAACTGATGTGGAGGCTGATGTGTGGGCTGTAGCAACAACAAGCTGCATGCTCTCTCTGGAATAACAGCAGGAGACCTGTATGTAATGCAGAAAACGAAATGGAATAGAAACATGTCTAAATTCTCACTTTATTAGTTATTGCAGCTTTAGTCTATGTCAGATCAGGACCAGGCTCTGACTAAACTAAATATTTAGTTTAAAAAACTAAAGCTTGTGGCTTTATTGTGTTTGTCCAGGTGAACAACTCCAACTCCCAAAACAGAAATAAATTGTACACCCCATAGTTTGTTTACTATAGAACATAGAAAACACATTAAACGCTTAAACATAGAAAGTGAAAAACGTCCATTTGCTCTTTAGTCAGGAGGACACGGCACCCAGAGGTTCCGAAGTGAATGTCAGATTCACCACAGAACAGTTTCTACTTTAACACAGACCATTTAAAATGAGCGTTGTTCTGTAGTAAATATAATTTTTCAGATTTGCAAATCACTGCGTCCAGACTTTTTTTGGCGTTGTCCACAGCTACAGTACGAGTGTGTCTGCTGCTCTACACAGCAGCTTGTAGAACTTGACTGTGAACCCAACACTCCCATCCACCCCCTCAGTTTCTATCTGCTGACCTCTGACCTCCTGGAGGAGTTCAGGACCTGGCTAACAGATGTACAGGTGCTGTCTGCAGGGACAAGTGGTGAGAGACAGAGACCACAGTCCCTCTTTGATTTCTCTGGTCTGACATCAAAACATTGTGCATCTCTCTGCTCTGAAACTGTAGAGTTACATCACCGATACACTGCAGGAAATGCAGTTCTCTAGTACAGACATATCAAATATTATATAATCTAAATAAATTGGCATAAATATCAACAAGCCCCAACAGCAGAGGTTAATGAGATAATTGTGTGCAATGTTCCTACAAATCACGTCTACAAACAATGAAAACAAAACAAACACAGACAGTCTTTCCCTGACATTAATTATGTGCCGTCCACGTCTAAACACAACCATAAAAACCTTTAACAATGCAAAGTTAAAAGCTGAACAGGTCCATTCGCCATCTACTAAGAAGCAAACATCATTTCTGGAAATAACAGGGGTGATGAGGAGAACATGAACAGAAACCATTTATGACCGTTTATCCTGGGCTTGTTTAGTTTTGCACTTAATGACTTTGTGCTGAAGACGTAAATCCTGGTCTAATTGTAGCCACAGCACATTATCTAAGGTTTCTGCCTTCATCAGTCTCTGTCTTTAGTCTCTGTTTTTCTTCTTCTCCATTTCTGTCTCCACCTTATGTGTCATATTTGTGCAGTTATTAGCATCTGACTGCAGAGACGAGGTCTGTTGTGTATGTCTCGTTAGCAGTAGATGTGTTTCCCTGGTGAGGAAGAAAATCGATGACAAATTTAGGTTTACATAAACCGGTAGAAATGAAAAAGCCCCGTGTCGTAGTAAACCTTTTTGCTTTCTCGTCCTTTTACTTTGATGAAAGTAATCAGATTACATGTGATTTATAACTCAACAGCTTCTGGATACGTTTCGTGCCTTCAGCTCTTCTCAGGCTCCACAATAGAAACAGCTTATGAATAGAAATACATTTAAACCCCTCATTACAGATGTCAACTGTCAGGGAGTTTTCAGCCCAAGGCTGCTGTGTGTGTGTGTGTGTGTGTGACATTATCCAGATTCATCCAGTGTGCCTGTCTTTTCGTTTGTGTGTGTGTGTGTGTGTCACAGATTAGGAGTGTATTCATGATCACCTGGCTTCACCTCTTTGTGTGTGTGTGTGTGTGTGTGTGTGTGTGTGTGTGTGTGTGTGTCCAAGGCTGGCATTCGTCACAGCAGCCAGCTCTGTTCCCAGCCTCTGAATGTATTCATGAGTTAGCTGTTGACTCAGGTAGTTAGCTCACCTGTACACACACACACACACACACACACACACACACACTCACCCCTGCTGTTTCTTTGTCCAGACTTGTAACAAAATTTGTCTTGCTCATCCTTCAGCAGAAAACCTGCCTCCTCTCCCTCCATCTCCCTCATCCCCCTGCGAAGTTAAACTCCCATGATGCTTAGCAAACAGGGAACTTTGAAGTCAGCTGGGACGAGGGGGTGAAGGGGGGATTTCCTGACGTTTAGTTTTGTCCGGAGTCAAAGTGAACAGACGTCCATTTTGCTGGCTGTTGGAAGGTGAAGCCTGTTTGTCAGCCAGGATTCCTGTTCGTTATGTAACAATAAATCTGACTCATTCAGCTCCGACTGCAGCAAAGTGATGCACCAACCATAATTCGTACAAATAATACAACACTCATACTGCCATTAAAACCAGTGCAACATGAACCAGAATTCACTGGACTGAAAGAGAAGCTGGAGTCTCTAGTGAGACCTGAGAGTCTCCCAGCTCTGCATCAACGCAGCAGTTTATTCACCCACATGAACTGAAGCAGCTTTTTCTTGCTGTGTTAATTTCTTATGTTTCTAATGAAGTTTTTATGTTTATGTCCAGTCCTTGTTTTGTGCAGGGTTACCTTCATGTATCTGAAGCTAATTGGAGACTTACGTCTCACTGAAGGTTACATCCATGCGTTAGTTTTTATCTCTGCGCTGCAGCTCAGCACAGAAGGAGCGTCCTTTAGGAAACTCGCTGACGTTTTGTATTAAAAAGGATGTAACTTTGGAAAATGCATCATCACTGTAATAGTGATAATAAATTAATTAATAAAGCTGATGCAGTGAGGGCGCCAACTATGTAGATTTTTATTTCTTCATGTGAAATTAGTTTTGGGATTAAACTCGATGTGACTGCAGTTACTACGCTACAAGGTTTTAACTCTAAAAGAGGTGGAAGCTGGCAGGAACTGAATATGAGCTGCCAAGCTCTGCAGGAAGTAGTAAAAGTGGAAGTGGGAAAAAAAAATCCGAAGTTTTTAATCTTGAAAATTTGAAATTGACCTCAAAATAAAGATGGTTGAGCAACACAAGTGGTCAAGTGGTTACTGAAAACCATTGATGAAGGCAGGAAGCCTTATGGATCTTATTCTTGGCAGGTGTATGAAAATAAAATTACATTTTTACAAACCTCAAAATCTAAATATAGTTAAGACAAATTACCTTCCAGTTTTTGTAGGGAACGTAATCGCAGAACAGCAAATTTTTTTAGCACTGCATTTATTCATGAAGCATTGATAATCGATCATAACTTGTGTGGAGGTGTTAGTGTTGATGTAGATGTTGCTTCTTAGATCCTCATTATGTAGAAAATGTGATCCATTTGCAATCATACAACATATTTGCTGTTGCACAGCAGGACAAGTACTGTGGTTAGCATTAGCGATTGATCGTGTTTCTGTTTTTTTAAAGCCTTCAGAAGCTGCATGTTGGTGCTGATGTGTTTCCACTGGATATGCTTATATTTATACATGTTGTAAAAACACTGTCACACTGTTTGATGGCATCACTGTGGATTTATTGAGTTTCTTCCTTCATATTTCTTTATAACGGTGGTCAGTCAGAGGGAGAGTGTGGTGGATATGTTCTGGTTTCTGATTGGTTGTTACTTGCTGTTTAAATCAGCAGAAAGATGATGTCAGCCTATCAGAGGGCAGCACCGTGGACCTGAGGAAGCCTGGAGAGGAAGAGGACGAGTACTCGGAGACGGCTGAGGAGGCCATGGATCCTGACAACTGCCTCCCAGACAGTAGGCGCACACACACACACACACACACACACACACACACACACACACACACACACACACACAGAGCAACAATACAGTTTGTAGGACTCTTGACAACTGGAGAGGTCCATTCACACTAATTGAGTTGTCACAGACAGATTAGCTTGTCGAACACTGTTCTCAGAGAAGAGCACAGCTGAGAGCAGTGACGTCAAACACAATTCACACTTAAACACAGTGAAAGATGTTATCGTACAGTTTCTGCTTTGTGACTGTATTTTAAGCACAATATAAACTACAAAACTATTTTCCTTCACACAAATATCTGCAGTTTTAATCATGCATTAACAGCAGGATTAGGACAGAATTATTAATCTGCATCTGCACTGTTGTGATGAGTCAACAGTTTGCTGTATAATCTTTTATCCGCATCTCTGATGCTGTTACCCCTCAGTTAACCACAAGCTCATCCCAACATCCACCTGCCCCAATACTTTCATAATGAGATTTATGGTCCTGTACCGACTAACCCAGGTGAAGAGCAAACGTCTTGCTTCCTTCCTGACTCAGCCAGTTTTCTCCTGGAGCACAGTGATTTGTCTTAGATGCTAGCTAGCTTGTCTACGGTGCAGAAACACAGGAGAGAAAGGAATGCTGGGGGAACACTGGCGTGCTATCGGGCCACCATCAATCAGTGAAGTCATTCCTAGAAAGCTGAGGTAACCGCTGACGCATTATGTCGTATTAATGGCCAAGACCTTCAATACACTTAGTTTTGTCTCTATGCAGATGATACACAGGTGTGTCTTTCAATAGCATCAAATTAAATCAGCAAAACTAATTTACTCTTTTATTAAAAGGTTTTTCCAGGATTAAGGTGCTGTATGAGAGCAAGATAGTGCAGTTTCAAGTCTATATTTGTTGTTTCATATCATATTACAGTTACAGAGCTGTCAGTGGTGTTTAGGTTTGTTGAATTCTCAGAAACAGCGAAGGTGGCAACTCATTTTTTTTATTCACTTTCTTGAAGAGGTTAAATATTCAAAAAATCTATATTTTACTCATTTTGTTATAGAAATGTAAAAAAAGTGTAGTATTCTGAAACTTTGTGCACGTATTAGTCTTTGAAGTTAAAGTGCAAACATTTAAAGGGAAATTCCACAAAGAGTTTTACGAAATACTTTATGTACAGTGTTAATGCAAGTGTCAGTAGGTTGGTTATTGGGTTAGATAGTTGAGAAACTGTTTTTCAACAAGCATTAATTGACATTAAATTTCAGTGGGTGTGTGTTTTTAGTTCAATTCAATTCAAGTTAATTTATAAATTAGCTAAATCACAAGAATAGTCATCTAAAGGCACTTTACAGTTTAAGGTTTAAGACCTTAAAATACAACTAAATAATGAGGAAAAGCCAACAAATCCCCTTTTGAACAGCACTAGGCAACAGTGGAGAGGAAAAACTTAAGGTGGGCGACCATCTGCCTCGACCGGCTTTTCTTAGCTGTTGTGTTTATACCTAGGGTTTCATGCCCCGGAAGGTCAGGTGGTCTGCAGGCCAGAGCCTCTGCACAATGAGACAGAAAATGACCACAGAGTTAAACAAAAGGAGACAAAACAAAAAATCCCCACAAAATTAGTAGTATAAGTAGTAATAATGTAGTAAGACTACATGCAAAATAACTACAAACTAGACAGAAAAGCCTTAAGGAGACGTTAAATAACTACAAAATGACAAAAAAATTACACAGAATTAATAAGAAAAGTCTGCTCTTGGAGGGGTGGGGGCCTTTTAAATGTCTGTGCCCAGGGGCCCATTTTCTCATAATCCATCCCTGACCCATCCCACCACCCATTTGCCCCAATACTTTCATGATGAGATTTATGATCCTGTTCTTACTAACCCAGGTGAAAAGCACATGGTTACCTTCCTGACTCAGCCACTTTCCTCCAGCAGCAGCAGTTTTGTCTGTGCACAGTTCATTAGAGCAGTGAGTAAGAGTGATGTTTTATAGCTAAAATAGAGGATGAAATCTTAATTAAATTCCAGGAGAAAGAAGAATCGAAATCAAAACTTCTTCATTTCTAATTTACTGATTTTCTTATTCAGGCTTCTGGAGGTAAGAAGAGGTTAAAAAAGGCTCAGACAGAATCAGGTCAGCCAGCTGGAAAACCCTCTCCAAAGAACAAAAAGCACCTCCAACACCTGCATTAGTAAGACTAGGTGAAAATACAGTACGTCTTGTACTTTTGCTCAGTTCAGGACGAGTGTACATGTACTATTACACCTGAAGTTTACCAATTCAAACCACAATAAACCTGATTTGTAGCTGAACTTCACCTGGATTTTTCATCTTAATAACGTTTAAAGCTGTCATGTTTCTGGTTTCAGCGATATGTGACATTTATTTCCTGCCTATTGAAAAAGCAGCTCAGAAGACTGTGTGCAGTACCCGAACATGAGATTTACTGACTGAAAAGGCAGAAACAGCTTGGGTTTAATTTGCTCACAGTGCTCATGCTACAGATGTGACAATAGATTTTTGGACACTTGGTTTTACAGTGCTGCATGAGGGTTACAGCTTTTTGATATCTAACTTGATAATACAAACA
>OMLM01010692.1:13816-29014 GCA_900302695.1 Helostoma temminkii
ATTTTTTTTTTTTTTTGCTTTATGTAACCATTTAGGAGCTTTGAGAAAACATTGTGCATTGTTTTTGTTAGATTGTAATTTGGTTTCATTTTACATTCACACACAGCCCATCGCCTTTAATCTTCCTTTGTCTTTACAGCATGTGACACGGCACTAAAAGACAAAACGGGTGTTTGTTGTCCTTTAGGGCTTAAGAAATTAATCTCAAACCCTAAAGCTGCATTTATTTATTCTTTGAGAGCATAAAAATCAATAATTGGGGATATAAGTGTGTGTGTGTGTGTGTGTGTGTGTGTGTGTTTGTGCATTTGCTTAAGTCTGTATTTTTCTCTCTGTGGATAGTTTGTGTTGCTCTTGGCACATGACAAATTACATGTATACTGTATGTGTTTGTGTGTTCCTCCATGCTGTGATTACAAAGCACAAACAGTCGCGCTCCTCCCTGCTGCTGATTCTGACTTTCACTAAGACAGAGTGTGTGTGCTGGCCCGTACGGCGACGCTCCCCCGCCGCTAATTATTCATCACACACGAGGGGAAAGTCGGTTTGAACCGTAAAAAGGAGTCAGAGAGCTGCAGCATAAAGATGAACGAAGGTTATCGCTTTGGTTTTATATTTCCTGCTTTTGCACGATGGGGTCAAACCAAACCAGGACTCCTTTAGCCTGGATTAAAGGAGGAGATACTTAACACCACATTCAGTGAACACTAAGATTAGAAGTAGAGGTCTTCTACCTACAGCTGTAGTCCAACCATGAAGGAAACAGAAGAAACTGTAGATGAGGAAAATTAGTAACATTATTCCATCCTTCAAAAATGGTAGGTGATGTGGCAGACATTCATCTTACATGAGGAAGCGACAGTAGTTCATTATGCTGAAATTCTCATATGCCTCATGAGACATTGCTCAAAAATACTCTTCTCTGTACTAATATATAGACAGATAGACAACACAGCTCATATTCTACAACTACACTTGTTCTTGTTTTATTCTTCCATTGTTAGGTTAGAAATAACACTACATACAGTAAAGAAAATAGAGGTGAGCCAACATAAAAAACAGAATTAGAGAATGTGGGACACAAAATCCACCTTCTTCAGAACCTTCAGAACCCAGACCCAAACCCAATAGAGATGCTGTAGAATGAACTCAAAGAGACGTTCACTCATGATAATGGCTTATTCATAACCCTGAGCTAAACCTGGTTCTAATCTGAACCTTAAAAGTTTTAATTCTAGATTTAAGGGCTGACAGAAGAGAAGCCCTCACAGTTACTTACAACCATAGACACACACTTACAGATGTCTGTGTCTACAGTGGTCGTTAGATCACCTGCCTCATTAGTCCTTTAAAAACCAACTCATTGGTTGATGATGTGATTCTACGCAGCACAAGACTGAGAGGGAACGTCTGAGTGTGTGAGGGACCCTAACCTTTGCATAACTGTGGATTCTCTGGCAGATGTTAAGCTTCCGCTGCCTCACACCACCCCTCCCCAGACAGTGTGTTTGTGCCTAATGTGTGTAATGGAGTGACAATGATAGCAGATTGTAGCAGTCACTTCAAATTCACATGTACTTCCTGTGCATTACTTACTGTAGGAGCTGTATTTAACTTCTCTCATTCAAATGTCCTCTTTAAATGTATTTACATTTAGTAAATGTTTGTAAACACTATGTTACCATGAAGCGTATGCTTCATGGTAAAATTAGTTTGTGCCAGACTAAGTCTATGTTTACAGTTTACGTTTGGGTTTTTTTTCTATTTCAGATTTTTTACAATCTGAACAGCACAACTGACAAGACCATTGTTACAAATGTTGCTCTCTTCTTCCTATTATCATCTGATTAGTTTGTCGGCTTCAGTATGAAACAAAAAAAACTCACTTCAGCTGCATCCATGTTTACTTCTGTGTACACATCATGCTGGGTGTTAGGGTTATGTAATAAGGTCCAGGAAGCCATTGTTGAAGACGATAAGTACAGAAACATCCCAACAGAAAAGAGGAAATTAGAGGTTAAGAGTTGATCATCTTGTCAGCAGTTTCTGATCCATGTCTAAATTTTTAAAGCTGTTATAATTGAGTATAGTTTAAATGGCTGATGGGTTAAAGACACCTTTTTTAGTTTTTAACTGGCAGTATCAGTTGTGATTAAATTTCAAGTTAGAGTCTGGCATCCAACCAGTTTTCAGTACACCGTGTAGTTGCAAGTATCTGATGTCTGGTCCTGTTGGTTAATGTTTTAGCGAGTGCCTGTACAGTCAGTGTTAAAATACGAACAGAACTCCAGCTCCAGCTAAACCCCGCCCACCAGTAAAGTGTTTTTGTAATCGTACCATTGCCAGACTTAACATCTTTGCTCCTTTCAGCGTTCAATCTGAAGTATTGCAACTTTAAAATATGTCTCCAGCTTGCAAGCAAGTCTTGGAGTTTTAATGTGACAGTTTTAATAAAAACTTAATTCATATTAAACATGTTGAGAACAACTTCATTCCCCATTGAGGTTTGTGTTGGTTCCCTGCAACCAACTGTGTTTCAGCTGCTCTTCACTCCACTGATTGCAGCGTCCGCCTGCCTCTGTAATTAGCGCTCTGATTACCCCAGCTTTCTGTTTCCATGGCGACTAATAGGCTTTTCCCAGATACACTGGTTGAGTAATCTAATGAAAACAAGCAAGTGGTAATCCGACACTCAATCAGCCCACTTGGCAGAGTTATTATCCATGTGTGAGTGAGCGTTAGGACACCCCCTCTGCTTGTACAGAACTCAACCTTAATAAACACCTCTGCAGCCTTAAACCCTTATTGAACGCAGCTCTAAATGCCTCATTATATCACCTGTTGCTTGGGAACAATGCCTCCTTCAAACACACTCGCCGTCTGCTGCACACAGCATTGATCTGCTATCGAACGCTAGTCAGGAAACGCTGTGGAACGATCCCTCGCCAGATTGCTGCATTTGACCTGTGTTGCCTCCGCATGAGTGCATCATCCCCAACACACACACTGATGCACTCACAATATCAGTATGTGACTGAATGTGGTAACATGACACAGAAATGCAGCACAAACACAAGATGGACACAGGAAACGTCAACGTGTATCATCACGGCTCTGCTCCGTTAATCTGAATGAACGCAGATTCCCATCACTGCTGCAAAACCACAGCGTGATGACTTCTTTAAAAGACCCTTGACTTCCACTCTTCCTCCTCAATGTTTAACTGCTACTCAGCAATGTGTGAAGTCAGTGTCAGATTATAAGCCACACATTCCTGTCTACGTGTTTCTACTTCTCTGCTGTGTGTTTTCTGCAGCCAGATGCACCAACAATTAGTTTTAAGTGAGACATATAAAGAACTATTTGGGGAAACTGAGACCACGACAATCAGATTTTTTGTAGTGCACTAGTGAATGAGTCTCTGCTGAATCTGCCCCGGGACTGTTGTTCATAACTTAAGTCAGCAGGGCTCTTTTTAAATATGTCAAGCTCTGCGGGGGTCCGCGGTCTCATTGACTGCTTTAATACTGTTATATGAGTATGAGAAATGTGTGTAGCCTCATTGCTCCTTCTTTTGGAAGTTTAGCTTATGGATTGTAGCTCTGTAGCAGACTGACAGCAACAACACAGTGAGAGAGTCTGAATTTAAAAACACTTGCGCTTTAGGACACAGCAGAGGATCTCACCCTTCATCCGTCCTCTATTCACTGCAGCCATATTCATGTAATTCCATGTATTTGTCTGATTTGCTTATTTATTAGTTTATTTATAATCTATATATCAAATCTGAGCAACTTTAAACCCTTAAGCTGATGAAATTTATAATTATGTTGTTACTTTAAAAACAAAATTCAGCTACGTGCCTTCATATATTTGCGAAAAATATTACGTACTGTTTAGCACTAAGAATTTGTGATGTTTACAAGTGAGTCGTACACTATTAAACAAAAATGAATTAATGATAGCTAAAACAAAGCAGTGTTTGATATAATGAATCTTTAGTATTTAAGTTTAAGTTTCAGATTACTGTACACATGTCCACTGAGTAAACAAATATTATTTTCTGTGGTCTAATTTCTACTTATAGAATTTTATATGTTTCAGAGAATTCAATTCAATTCAGGGAGGCCATCTGCCTCAACAGGATGGGTTAAGGGGAAAGAAAGAGACATCAACAAGCATAAAACATGTTATCACTATCATACACTGGAGCAGAATGTGCTCAGTGAACTTACAATGAGAAAACTTTTTAACTAAAACAAAGTCTCAACTTACTGGTGATACATGTGCCACAGTGACTGTGTCTGCATCTTGCTCAAAGGCACCTGAGCAGCAGCAGAAAGTCACACCTGAGACCTTTCAGTTACGGGACGTCAGAGCTGGAGACGACACGGCTGCTGCCGCCTCCGCAGGCGTTAAACACTGACCACTGAGGCAGAAACAGTCGTATCAACCGAAGAGATGTAGAACACCACATGCTGCGGGTCATATGTGCACAACAAGAAAGTACAAATCAGCGTGTGTGTTTTCGTTTGTCAGTAATGATACATACACAGTAATGATACATACACAGCAATGATACATACACAGTAATGATACATACAGTACTAAGACACTATAGTTGAGGATGGTGTTTAAATACATGCAATCAGGTAAAATAACCTGCAGGGGTAAATGTTAATATTTGTTGCTAATTGACGACTCGTCTCTTTTCACCCACAGTGTGCGTTGCCAGGTTTCAGTGCTGCGAAATCGACACCACAGTGGGACTCGGTCAGCTCTGGTGGAAGCTGAGGAAGACCTGTTACCAGATCGTAGAGCACAGCTGGTTCGAGTCCTTCATCATCTTCATGATCCTCCTGAGCTCTGGAGCCCTGGTCAGACTCACAGACTTTCCTTTTTTTATTTTACTTTAATTTAGTGAACTTCACTTTTTTTTAATTTACCTAATTTACTGTAGTTAGTTTTACTTCACGTCATGAGCCTTTTACAGCTCTAATGTAGTTTATTTTAACTTTAGCTGAACTGATGTTGTCTACTCAATACCTTTACTTTACCATTGAAGATCTGCCCACTGTGATAGAAATAGACCAATAACCTAATTTACAGTAGTTTAACGACCTTTCTACAGTTTATTCTCCTTTACCAAATACACGTTAATGTTGTTCACTCTCTTTAGAGTTCACAGTAATTTATTTACTTTTGTTCACTTAATTTGTTAAACGTACTGTGGTTTAAATAGTTTTACTGTACTGTACTGTAATTATCCGATCTACAGCATCCAGTTACCTCTGACACTAAGATATCCGAACACACTCATATATGACTCCAACTCTATTAAGGTGTTCAAGGTGACGCTCGCAGCACTGAGTTAGGGTCAGGAAAATATCGTGGGCTGGGTATTAAACATAATTTGTGTCTAACCCTAACCTAATTATTTTTCACGTCTAAACATAACCTCATGCAGGACTTTGGTATCGTAATCAGATCTGCAGATTGCCAGTCCTGCACGCTGTTCGCCTGCCATCCACCCACATCAATTCCGATTATTTAGTGACATTTCATCCATTTACAAAATACGTTCTCTACACAAACATCAGTGGCAATTACTTTTCTCAAGAAAACGTAATAGGGATTGCATTTTAGTTGTTTAGAAGTGTATTTTTTAGGAGACAGGGTTGAAATTTAAAAAGATGTGCACTACTAAAATATAACTTCACCTGTCTAACATGGCTAAATATTGTCTTGTGTAAGCCTGGGTAAATGTGTTTGGATTATTTCAATTTATTTGTGCACTTATTGAACATTCTTGGTAGTTCCTTAAAAATGTTCTTACTGCACCTGAAGAGTAGATTCTTCAAACTGAGAACCACAGAGCAGCTCTTCGCCATCAGTGTTTTTCTTTACGCTACAAAAAATAAAAATATTTGGAGAGCTGTGTTCTGGGCGGTTGTTGTTGAGTGAAATTTAATAACTCATCATTTTAAGGTAAATTACTTCAGAACAGCTCAGGTTTATAGGTTCTGACAGTAAAGTGAAAATAGTATTTACATTAGTCAAAATATATAAACTGGTTCCACAACATTTAGCTGCTGTATTTAGCAAAGCTTAACCTACCAGGATGGTTCAGATGTGATTTTCGACTCTCTGTGTGTCCTTCAGGCCTTTGAGGACATCTACATCGAGCAGAGGAGGGTGATTAAGGTCGTGTTAGAGTTCGCAGACAAGATCTTTACGTACATCTTCATCCTGGAGATGATGCTGAAGTGGTTCGCCTACGGCTTCAAGAAGTACTTCACCAACTACTGGTGCTGGCTCGACTTCCTCATTGTCGATGTAAGTTAATTGGTTGATTTATTGGTTTGTTGATTGATTCATCCTTTGATTATATTAATATTCATGTTGTCATTAATTGTTATGAGTTATGATTATTGTTATGTGACTTTCTATACAGTTGATGGTAATGACGATGATTATCAAAACACTGACGACATAACAAAGATGATCATAGGGCTTCATTCAATAACAGCAATTCAACTTATGTTTATTGAAGCATAAAATAAATATTACAACTTAATGTTTCATATTAACTTATTTCCCAAATATTTCATTCCACTTTATTTACTTGCATGTTCTAATTGTTCTATTCTTTTATTACATTACTCAGACAGTGGATTTTATAATTTGTCAAGTGATGTGGTTATTTTAGATTTTTATTTTAGTTATTTATTCAAAACTGGATTTATTTAACCTATTTAGTCAGAGGGGCACAAGCCATAACTTAATAGTAAGACAGTGAATATTATTGTAACTCCAGTGTCAACAAATTCAAGCAAATGCTCTTCCCTTCTCTAGAGCCAGTGTTTAGTTTGTCCAGTCTGGGCTACTGTAGAAACATGGCGGCTCCATGAAAGGGGAGTTTCTATGTAGATATAAAAGGCTTATTCTAAACGAAATAAAATGCAGCTGTTGGTACTTTCATGTGATTACCTAATATAATATGAGGTTTCAAGTCTTTTTAGTATAAATTCTTCGTTGCAGTGACAGTACAAAACAAAAAGAGTTTGTACTAAAACTGCTGCAGCTTTGGAAGATATCCACTTAATGTGACTTTTCTGCTCAGAGGAACTACTTGTTGGCCCCATCACTTATGTACAGTAAAAAGCATCTCTGGGATGGCACAATATGAACAAGACGACAGCAAATACAACCTGTCTTAGTGTTCAAACGTGCATCTGACTGTTGTTTTAAGACACATTTGAAAAGCTGAACCAGTCCTTTAAAAGAAAGCTTTAGTGACCGAGGGAAAATGGAATTCACATTGTCCTTTCAGTGTATTTTCAGCAGATTGAGTGTGAGCCAATTAGTGTTTCCTCTGTGCATACACATTTAGCCTTGAGCAGAGGCAGTGACTGAAAGAGAAAAGTGTGAGAGAGGAGGAAATTATGTTTAGTGGGAAATAAAATGTGAGACAGTGATGCTCAGATCTCTGCTCATTTTCCTCTTCCTCCATCATTTCTCTGCCTTTCTCACACTAGTTCACCTTTATCGGTATAAATGTTTAATTGTTGTCCAAGTTCATTTTATTAAATCACATAAAATTAAATACAATTAAAGTTTTCGTTCCATAAGAAAAGACACAACCGCCACCCCTATGGGGACGAGGCGATTCAGAAAGTGGATGGAAGAAAAGACACAGTATATTGACACTAAAGCTAAATTGTCCTTGTTAAATGTAATTTACTTGCAATGATCTTTGTGGAAAATGCAGCTTCTGCTGAATTGAGAAAAGCCCAAACGTGCACATACAACACTGCATATACTGGGACCCTCACACTCTTTCACTCGTCTCCTCTGAGTAAGATTATGTCGAGGCAGAGTGACACGGGGCTTTTATGATGCTCAGCATACATATGCAAAGTGACACACTTGCACTGGCACTCTCTCATGTTCTCTGGGTGTTTTCCGCCTGGCCGTCTCCATAAAACATGAACTGAAATGACTCTACGTGTTGTGGTGTTCTTACTTGACTGTAGTGGCCTGAAGTGAGAGCAATGCACAGAGCATTGGTAACAGAGACAGAAAGTGGTGGAAGAGCTACTCAACCTTAGTACCAAAACCTGGAAAGTTGAGAAGAAATGTTGATTTTAAAACATCGGATTGATCAGAAATGCAGCGTAGACACTGGTAAGGTGCTAAATAATGTAGTTAAAAACAGAGAAGCCCGTCATCTGCAGACATTAGTGTTGTCATGTTGCACTTGCTAATGCAGGTTTATCAATTTATCATCAGGAAACCTATTTGCAGTTATGTTTGCATAGCTGTGTACATGTTTCATGGAAAAACTAGGACAGTGACTTCTAACTGTTGAACGGTCGTTTGTGTACATGGAGTTCTGTGGCACTTATTTCATTTATCAATTGAAAAACTATGTCCAAACCTGCGTGGCCCTACTGTATGTGAAAAAGTCCCCCTGAACCTAACTGGTTGTGCCACTCTTGGCTGCAACAGCTGGAGGAATTTTGTCCCACTCTTCCTCCACGTTGGAGGGTTTTTGAACTTCTCACAACACTGTTTTTTTATAATCAACATCACTGGTCTCAACTCATTTATCAGCTGGTCACATTAAACACACTCGGATGTCACTGTGTATTTTATTTATCAGTTACATTTGTTACTATTAGAGATAGATTTAGATTTGTTTGTGGGTTTGTATTATATTTTAATTTAATTTTTCTTTTCAGTCTCTTCACTTTATGTTTTTATTAAAAAATATTTTGCAAAAAACACTGATGTTTTAAATGTCACCTACTATAATTCCATTTGCGTCTCCTTTAATGTATTTTCTGTATGATGTTAAGCTGTCAGTGATGTTCCCTTTTCTACAAGCTTTTATTGTGGAAAAAATGCAGGAAGTGGCAGGAGCTTAACAAAAGTGATGTGAATTATTGAGTCTTTAACCCAAACACCCTGTAGATCTCAGTGTTGGGCCTGCTGGCTCAGTTCGCCTCAGTGGACCAGGTCTCCACCATGCGGGTGCTGAGGACACTGAGGGCTCTCCGTCCTCTCCGGGCCGCGTCCCGCTTCGCTGGTATCAGGGTAAGAACCAGCTGAACTCACCTGGAGCTCGAACCACCGACCAACCTGAGATCTGATGCTCGACTGTGGGGCTTAGCTTGCTGGTTTTAGAGGGTCTTAGATGTGCTGCAGTTTCTGTGGTTAACGTGGGTCAGTGCCATTGTGGTTTTAATAGGAGGTCGTACCTCAGACTGTTAATGATGCTGCAGCGACACTGTGTTGATCCCTGCTCATCTAGAAACACTGTGACACTGAACAGGAAGTCTGGGGAGGTCGCAACAACAAAATTCACAGAAACCACCAACTGTTCTGCAGCCACTACTTTAAGTCATAACTCAGTCTGAGCCCAGTTCAGCTGCAAACACAATGTTCTAACATACTTTGTTTATTTCATTATATTTGAAGGTTAAAGTAAAAATTCACAAATGGAAAAGTTTATTACTGCCATAGTCAAACTAACTGGTCGTCTGGGAACCTTATTTTTTTATGTGGATAAAAACATATGTTCGTTATGTTAACAGAAAATTAATTGATCTGATTTTTTATTCCCTATAAACTTTATTTGCCTAGTTTAGTTGTATAAAAACATAACAAAACGTTTTATTGTTTAAAACTGTATTTATGTGTAGCGCAGCCAAAAAAAGTCAGTTAGTAGTGACTGATGAATAAAATAAGCTTGATATACGAGTAAATGTTAACATGATGAATCACATTATAGCAATCACATAATATTTAACCAGCAATGGTTCCACGCTTTTATCGAAATTGCAGCTAATTTTTGAAGTGTTGAGAATTTGTTCATAATGAAATTCCAATCATTTAATGTGAAACAAGTTCGAATCAGTTTTATCAATCAGAGCAAAATTAAGTTAATAAATTAAAATACATTTACATCTAGAAACGAATTATTTAAGGTTCATTTTCAACTTTAATGTCTCTACTAGTCTAAATCAATAATTCACACATATTTCACACATTGTTTTTGTTGCATTTAAACTGTGGAGCAGTTAATTATGTAATAAGTCTAATAATTTCTGTGTAATTGAACCAGTTTAAACACGAACAGTAAAACCTGATGCTATGATCACTGCCTGCTGACCTTTAACCCAAAACGCTGTCCAACTTATAATATTACATTTTTCCAACTTCACCTAATTCTTTCACTTATTTTGTGACAGAAGTTTGAAGGTTTTTCCTACAGTTCAGTCTGATGTATTTACTCCTACCAGAAGCTATAATGGCACAAACCTCACAGGTCCAAACCTGGAAATGAAAATACAGCAATCTTCGCGGCTCGATGCACATAATTAAACCTCATTTTCTTTTCTGCAGTGTTGACACAGGAGAACTTTAACTCGCCACATTCTCGTCCTAACAGGCTTTATTCGCTGACCTTTCTCTTTTCGCAGGGATCAGCTGGTTATTAAACTAACGCTGCAGCGTCCCTCCTCAGATGACCAGTCGCTCTCTCTCACTTCACCTTTCATTAGAGTAGACGTTAACTGTCCTCTCTCTTTCTTTTCCTTCCTTTCTCTCTCTCCCTCTGTCTTATTGTCTGTCTCTTATCTGTTTTCCCTCCTTTCTCCACTCTCTCTCTCTCTCTCTCTCTCTCTCTCTCTCTCTCTCTCTCTCCTCCAGGTCTCATTGGTCAGTTTGGTAGCCAACACTTTGGGTTATTCAGACTTAGCAGCCATCAAATCCCTGCGGACGCTGCGGGCCCTGCGGCCCCTCAGAGCCCTCTCCAGATTTGAAGGCATGAGGGTAAGAGTCAGTATTAATACAGCCAAGACACCTGGGCACCTGCAGTTAATACCGTACACAGTACCAGTCTAAAGTGTGGACACATCAGTGACCATGTTGTAAAACATGGTAATGCTGTGTCCAGAAGTACGACTGCTAGTGACTTTATCCAACAGATAAGTTCTTTTAAATAACAATGCAATATAACAAATTTTACTTATTAAATGTTTTATTAATTTTTTCTGAAATTGAAACTAATTCTCTGACAAAGACGTTGAGCTTGGGAAGTCAAAGTTTGATGCAGTGCTGTAAGTCGAACACTATAAACTATAATACATGTAGCTTATATACAGCTAAGAAAGTAGCTTAGTGGAGACAACCATCCTGGTTAAACATTGATTGATACCTGTTACAGTTAGGATTAGGAAAAGAGAGGACAGAATAGAGGATGGGAGTTTATGGTGGATCTTTGTTTGTTACCTTTCCCTAAACCTAACCAAGTACTCTCTGTGCCTAAACTTAGTGCAGTCTGTGTTTTATTTTGTGTTAACAGCCAGATGTTGTTTCCTTAGGACGTACTCCCGCCATGATAACATTCATAGCAGGTGAATCACTTACAGTTTAGTAACTGTAACAAGCGAATGTGTTTTACCTTAGTTTAATGTTTCTGTGCTACTCCACACCTCATTAAAGTCCAGCTCTGACCACAACGCTACATGCAAAAAGCTGTGATCAGGATTATTTTGGCCTTTTAACAGCTACCACATGGAGGCGGGGAGTCTACAGTGCAGCGTCAGAAAACATTCTGTTTAAACAGAACAGTTTTTCACAAATAAACTGTTTATCTATATTAAATTAAAACTGGGATCGTGCGTGTTAGTGGAATAAAAGGTTTCATGTTAAGAAATGCACTGTAAGTACACGGTGGAGGGCATTAAAGCTTATGAAAGCATTCTCATTATGTCAACCAAGAGCTCCTGCTGTCAGCCAACATTTATACTTTGTACTTCTTGTTTTTTTGTTCCATGAGTCACTCTGTCAGAGGAGGCGTTAAAAAGACCTTTCCCACTTACCCTGACAACAGTCTTTTTAAATAACGCAGGTTATTCTAGTTATTAGTAATGTTTAGGTGCCCAGGTGTTTTAAAATACATAAAACATTTTTTTTACAGTGTTTTCTCCAGCATCATCTCATCTGTTGTTTCATCTTCTCGTCATATTTAACTCATTTTTTCATGCAGAAGTTTTCACACTAACATGTGACATGTTTGTCGTGTATTTAAAATTTTGCATGTTCATAAACGTTTTGTGACCAAGGAGGAAACATCAACCTCTGACCCATCAGCAGCACAGAGTCAGTGTCCTGTAATAGCTTCCCTCTGCAATGACAAGTATTAAGAAATGAAAAACTATTAAGCAGCACAACAATCCTGAGACCTAAATGTTTCATCTAACGCTGAAAATGGCGTTATCATTGGTGGTGTTGTGAAAACTCTGTGAAGCTTTGGCTTCATGTTTTCACACTTTAAATCTGAATAATTCTTTAAACTAAAAGTTATGTTTCTTCGCAGCTCTGGGAACAGGGTAATAGAGGAGTAATAGTGTGGTAATATCAAGTAATAACATAGTAACGAGTAGTAAATGACTGTGCTAATAACCAGGTATGAGAAGGTGTCATGGTTTAATAATAAGTAATATTTCCATAATGGAGTAGCTGGTTAATTGTTTAAATAACATTTTCACAGTAATTATCATCAAGGTAATAACCAGGTACTAGGCTGGTATCAGCAGTGGGTATATCTAGGTAATAGTACTGACTGAAAATACTACAGTAATTACTAGCACACATGCAGTAATGTTTGCTCTGCAGTAAACAGAGAAACAAAGCTGTGAAATGCAAAACTACTTTATTCATTATCATGACTTGTTTAAATTAATAATTTTATATCTATTATTAAAAATAACTACCCAGTTACATTTTTATTGAGTAAATATTACCCTTATTACCTTGTTACTGTGAAACCATTACACCCGCTCGTACCTTACCCTCATCATCATCATGAATTTACCCCACTATTATCATATTATATCATATCTATTGTTATTTACTGAGCTGCAAAGTGCTGCCTTCCTCACTGGAATTCACAGACGTAAATTATTTTGTCGGTACCTTTCCACCGAAAGTGAGGAGCCCATGATTTGCTCTGACTGCCAACATCAACAGTTTATTATTCTTCTTATTCTTAAATTTGTGATTAAGCTTTCGTGCAAAAACAAAGACACAAAAGTGGGAACCAGGTTAAAGCTGAAGGTTAAATGAGCAGAGCGAGTTCTGCAGGACGCTGACTCTGGTTCATGTGAAGTTCAGCACCCGTGTCATGCTCCAGTGATTCTCTCCTCTTTCTTTGTCTGGCTAATACGATTAACTCTCATGTCAATTTACAAATGCTCTGCGCTCAGCACCATGCTGGCCACTCAGTGTGGGATCGTGGGTAAAAGAACTGCATTGTGGGTACGGTGAAGGGGGCTGCATTGACAGTTTTGTGTGGTACTGACCTGAGCTGACTCACCTTCTTTTAATAATAAATAAATCCATTCTTCAGTTTGACTGAAACACTAAGGAAACCTCAGGTGAAAATGACACTGTCACGAGCTTCAGCTGATTCCAGGAGAACGTTTGTTTGTGGAGGTGGTGAAACTCATCCAGTAATCAGAACCAGTTACTGTACATGAGCTCACAACTGGGGCTTTTTGGCCAGTTCTATTCAGGCAGCACAGAACCAAAGCACGCTAAACAACAGAGCAATGAAATCAGCAAAGATGGTGGATCACGAGTTGTGGCTGCAATAAGAGCTTAAACCAGAAGAGGCCATTTTGAAACTAAAAGTAGTTTCTTCTTCTTCTGTTGGTGTTTATTCGTGGTTGTCAAACAGCTTTAATGTGCATCACCGCCACCTTCTGGATCGGAGGCTCCATTTTTGCATTTGCAGATGTAGTTCACAACCACCAATGATGTTTACTCCTTTTCGACCAACAAGAACTTGGTGCTGGTGCTGGTTCAAAGTTGATTTCACTTAAGAACCTAGTAAGAACCAGTTTGCTTTTCCACAAGTTAGAAAGCCTCAGTAGAGCCAAGTTATTAAGTCATTAAGCTAAACCTCTGCCTCCCAATAATCTAATAAAAACATAACTCTCAAACAAAACCTTTGTACCACTGAGACAGAGTCTCTGTTAATCAGTGCTGCCATTTTTCCCTTGTCTTGTAATCAGACGTGTTTTTTCTTGGATGCGTAAAGCTGAAAGAATAAAGTAGCGTTTATTAGTACAAACAGGTAAATGACTCTCTGATATGAGCAGGAAGCTGAGTTCTAGTGACTCACAAAGTGAACCAGCGAATAAGTTTCATAAGTTTCAGTCAAACTGTTTTTAGATCAGTACAGACGTTAAAACATCACTGTTCTTAATTCTTCAGCCTGCCCACAATGTAGAACATGAATCTCTGGTAAAAGTTCTGTGTGTGCTGGTCAGGTGCAGCGATGTAAAGTAACTGAAGCACCTTTCCTTTGCTTGAAGTGCACTATTTTCTGCTGCGTCACACGTCAATATGACATCACCACAACAGTGTATAAGGCTGTTAAAATTAGAGGCATCATTGGTGAAAATCCAATTAAATCATACTCACAGATGTAAATTCTCTTCTTTCATACAGACGGTTTTAATCTGTCTTCAGTTCTTTACTTAAATGTTTAACCTGACCAGCAGCAGCAGATTAAAAATGTGATGTTTTCTATGTTTTCCTTAAAGACACAAACTAAACTACAGTATTAAATACAAGACGTGTGTCTTTGTACAATCTGTGTGTGACTCTGCGTCTGTGTCCATCCAGGTGGTGGTAAACGCTCTGATCGGGGCGATTCCCTCCATCATGAACGTGCTGCTCGTCTGTCTCATCTTCTGGCTCATCTTCAGCATCATGGGCGTCAACCTGTTTGCCGGGAAGTTCGGCCGCTGCGTCAACCGCACCGGCTACATCTACGAGGCCTCCTACATCAACAACAAGTCAGAGTGCGATGCCCACAACGACACCTCGCTCTACTACTGGACCAAAGTCAAGGTCAACTTCGACAACGTGGGAGCAGGATACCTGGCTCTGCTGCAAGTGGTGAGACTCCGAGTTTGTGGGTTTTAAAAGAGGGTTTTGAGGGGAAGGTCTGCAAGTCGAGTGATTTTTGTTGAGTCCTGATTACAGAATTAAGAGTCTGCCGGTTTATTTCAGCCTCACCTTTTGTAGAACGAAGTGTCATATTTCCGATCGGTGCAGCGTCCTGCCTCAGGAAAGAGAAATTAATTTCTAAAGAATGCTTAAACAAAGCAGAGTTGT
>OMLM01010695.1:0-10989 GCA_900302695.1 Helostoma temminkii
TCTGACTCTAGCCTACAGAGTGGTCAGCTCAACTGCACCTGTCTACCTCAACTCACTCATTCATTCAGATCTACATCCCTGCCCGACCACTGTGCTCTGTCAACGAACGGCGTCTGGTGGTTCCGTCACAGAACAAAAAATCCACTGCAAAGCTCTTCAGCTCTGTGGTCCCACAATGGTGGAATGAACTGTCCAACTCTACACGATCAGCAACTTCACTCCCAATATTCAAAAAACTGCTGAAGACAGAACTTTTCCGCAACTTTCTTTGCACTTAAAATGCACTTTCATATTAATTAAAAAAAAAAAAAAAAAATGCACTCATATCTCATTAAATGAACACACTTCTCCTGCTAGTACTTTGCTTTGCTTTAGTTTTTCTCCTTGACTTAGAGTTTTGCTTGTTTTGTACCTCACTTGTAAGTCGCTTTGGACAAAAGCGTCTGCCAAATGACTAAATGTAAATGTAAATGTAAAGACAGCAGAATAGAAGAGCATCCCAAAGATGCAGAGTCTTGTGCGTGTGTGTGTGTATATACCCAGAAACGCTGCCACCTTCTCTGGGCCTGAGTTAAATTAAGATTGACTGCGGTGAAGTAGAAAACAGTGCTGTAGTGTGGTGAGTCAAAATAGTAGTAGTAGCAGTAATAGTAAAAGAGTCCAGGTGCTGTTGGCAGTCTAGAACCCACTGAAAGCGTTCTGAGCATAATGAAGTGAAAAATATGACAATGTTGCCATGAATTGTTGACCAGCTATAAGCCCATGTCAAGGAAAATTAGCAAGGAATTTGCTTTTAAAACTGGCCTCCTCAGTTCCCAAACACTTACAGTGCATTTCTATAAGAGGACAATAAGTTTGATGTTATGATATCTGCTTTTCTTTTAAAAACATCAGTCAGTTCTATGTGTGTTCAAACTTTTGACTGGTAGTGCATTTCTGACAGACAAAACACAAACTAAGAGATTCCCACTTTGGTGGTCAGGTCTGGTGCGGCTTGAATTGTCATAAAATTGTAATATAATAATCGTAAATATTATAATAATGTTAGGCCTGAGTCTACAGTACGGCAAAACCTATGATGCATACTGCAGCTCAGACTTACCTGACACACATGGACATCGACTTCAAGGAAGACAACCTGTGGGTACTTATTACTCAACATGTTGAAAGCTGGAGCTATTCTGACACAGGGCCGACACCTAAGGAGACAGAGGACAGCATGTTAGCGACCTGCTCTGATGTTTAATTACCTAGTACATTAAAATGTAAGACATTGGAAATTATTTCAATATATAAATAAATATTTACAGTTATCAAATTAATGCAAAACGGTTTTAGCTCAGCCTTCTAATTGTGATGATATTCTGCATGACACTGTATAATCCAGTAATCAATCAGACACAAGTTAATGTGGGGATCCCGTATTATTGGCTTGTATGTCCAAGCAGAATATAGGTAATGTTAGTAAGAATCTAATCTGGCATATAATGTCACTAATGTTTTGGTTCATGTCCAAAACATGTGCACAATTTAGTCATTACTCACACAGTAACGATTATAACCTCATTATAACCTGTTGGATTTGAAAAACATACGTTAACATTTCAGAGGCCAGACAGTGTGGGGAGTAAAAACATTTTTGTTTAACATTGTATTGGTGGTAAACTAAAGTTTAGGCGTTTCCTTGATTACCAACACGCCATTATTTCTTACGACACCCCACACTGTAATACTGCTATGTCATTGTAAGCAATGCAGCTAGCGAGTTAGCTAGCGCCTGCTAACCGCAGCATGCTAACCTAGCATTCTTGGCAATACAAACTACTCCTGTCAAATTAAAAAACGTAGTTATCCAGCTAGTGTCAACTCTCCAAAACAGTTAAATACCAAAGTTTGAATGTTTCCAAGTGTTTTACTGTAAGGAAACACTAAGCCCAGCTAAGAGTGCGGCCTCGAAGCCGGTTTTGCAGCTACGCTTACCCAGCCATTGTGAACTTCACCACGGCGAGCCTGGAGCCGGCGGCCGCTAGCTCCGGCTGGAAGTCCGGGTCGCTCCCAATGACTTTAACACCGACCATGGTACCGTTTGCGGGTGTATTGTGAGATGGATAGCCAGGTAGTGCTCAGGGCAGGAAACCGACGGACCCAATAAGTAAATAGTGTTGTGTTTTTAGCTTTCTGTCAGTATAATAGCCCACTAGCTGACCGGTTTCTAAACCACACTGTACGGGTACTGAGCTGGCTCAGAATACAGACTCCTGATTGGTCAGTAGACAACAGGAAAGACGGGGGTTGGTCCTGCTTCTTCTTTTTCTTCTTCGTCTGCTTCTTCTTCTTCTTCTTCTTCCCAGATATTTGGCAGTTCGGACGCCATTTTATCGTTTCACTGCCATCCACAGGTAAAGACTTTCTGAAAATCTTCTAGATTAGCCAAATATCTCCACTCTCTCCTTTCTAAACTTGACTTTAGAGTACAATCTGCTCTTTTATTATGAAAAAATAACACCCGGTCAAATTTACTTCACACAGACCAGCAATATCTGTATTTATCTGTGGTTTCCATTCCAGCCAGGTGCAGGTACAGTGCAAAACACTATTCCTACAAATTGTTTGTTTTTTATTTAATTTTAATGGCCTTCTATATAAATACAGTGGCTATGTTGGCCTGTAGAGCTCCGTGCATTGCAGCTAGGACAATGCATGTAATAAATGTAACCAATTAGTCAACACAGAATGAACACACATTTCTATATTTGGTTGTGTTTTCTACGTTTGCAGCATTTTTCTAAATGCTGTGTTGTGAAGTAGCCTTGTTGAGGTCACTGTATACTAGTATATAGTTCTTTGTAGTAACACATTTCTCTAACACTGGGGACATACAAAGACAGATAAAAAGAATGATCAAACACGAAGATGCAGAAATGACAAATGGCTTTGTCAAATTAAAAAAACTGCAGGATACAGGAGCCTTCTATAGATGATGTTTCACTATTTGATGAGCAGCATCCTCATTAGGTGGCACTGCTGGTCAATAAACAGAGAAGGCTGCGCATAAAGCGCAAGCAGAATGTAACTCCTACATGTCTGTAAAACATAAATGCAAAATGATTTGACTGTCAAGTCACTGAATGCAATACATCAGACAGGGACTGCACAGAATGTCTTCAAAGTTTCTGTATTTCTATTAGATTAACTCTGGGTGGTTATTCACATCTCTCACTGCACTAAATTATATGCATAGTTGTGTGTCTTGTTCTTGAATGGTTTTCTACAAAGAAACGTGCCATACACATTACAAGGAAGCTGTACAATTTATTAACTTGTTATTAACAAGTGTGTATGCCTAAAACCATCCTGCTTTATCAGTTGTATTTTTTTCATATTCTTTCATTTGTTTTGCTATATTTTCATATAACATATAAAGGAACACCTTTTTAAATATTCATTACATTTGAATGGTCTTAGACTTCCCTTTGCCTTCTCCATATTCTAATCTCTACTTCAGAAGATTGACTTTCAGCTCAGATGTGTCATGTGAAGGAGATTTGGTAGAGCAGGTTGACCAAAACTACAACCCCCACACTCCGTAAAGAATTACATTTAACCTTGTAAGCCCTAGGTAATAAAAAAAGTCAATCAGTAGTTCTTCATAATAATAATAATAATAATAATAATACCAGGATATACATAAAGTGAAATAAGTTGACACAATTTAATACATTTACTCCCCAAACTAGAGCCAGGGGTGAAGTTTTGGTAAGTAACCTACAAGAATGAAGTATTAGTAAGCTGTAAGTATTTATCCAAGTGAGGTACATAGGCCAAATCTTGTGGTAAAATTACTTTTCTGCAGTTTACCTATACTCCACCATAACTCCACTCAATAAATGATAGTGAAATGCTTCGGGCTAACCACTGGGCAAAACATAAAGTTGTTCAAATCTGCTGTTTTGTTTTTGTTCCATATGTAACTTTAGCTTTTATTACCATGAGTTTAGTTTACCATCATTTTCACCATTGAGAGTTTATCGAAATAAATCTGAACTGAATTTGAATTTTGTGTAGAACTTTAACTTTCACTTGGTCGCTGACCTTGTGACTTGTACGACCTCTGCGTATTTGAGTAAATCTACTTAGTTACCATTTCTGCCCTAATTTTTTTCATTATGCAGAAATTTTACAATTAAAAAATGTAAATTAAAATAATGAATAAAACACATGAACAGTAAACGTTTAATGTTAAGTAACATTCTCATTCATGCCATCGACCACCTGGTTTAATTATGCATTCAATTACACACCCTTACCTGTACGTCACATGACTGCAACACCTCCGCAGCCGCAGCCTGTTTGGATGCCACGCGTTGTTTTTAACAGGCCGTTTATTCTTGTTATGAAGCGTTGAACGCGTCGGACCGGTCCGGCAGGGTTGAGCGGGGCAAAACAGGTGAGGCAACGGTGGGGGAGGACGGGCGGGGAGCCGCCACAGCAACTTTACAAGACGGAAGAAGACTACAACATGGTGCCGTGACAACACTCCTGGACACCGAGTGAAAACAGCATTCACAGTTTGAAATAAATCTACGAGGCTGACACGAGGTGAGTGTGGTTTATGCATGAACGTATTTTCTTTTTTGTTTTTGAATATTTTGCGTCGAGTTCGGAGGTGTTTTAAGTGTCAGAACGACACCGGAGGAGGCAGTGCTCCACCTGGGCGGCTGCTCTACTCATCTTTCCTCCGGTTTATTTCAGGTGAAACCTTGTTTCGGCTTTTAACCGCTTTCCCGCATGAAACTTGTATTTTGGTTGTAGTTGTAGGTGTAGTTTGTTCTTCTTGGCGGCAGAACTCTGACTGTTTTGTGAACTTGTGTAGTCATAGAAGTTTCTGGTTTTGGAAGTCAATCATAAGTGGTCCCTTAAAACATCAAAAAATCCTATGGGATTCTGTTACTCCCACGAAAGGAAGCGATTGCTGGGCAAACGGACAGTGTAGGAGTTTTAGCCTCTAGGAATATTCTAGAAAATAAGAACATGAGGCTCCATAAATATGAAACCACTTTACACAGTATATTTTATGTGCATTACACACTAAAATGGCCATAAACACATCTCGAAAACAGGTTAACTACAAACTGTTGTGGTTAGTCTTCAGGGTTGCTAATGAACTGGCATCTGTAAATACATGAATACAGTATTGGTGAGGTAAAAAATCTACCAGCATCACTTTGTCAGTGTTTAACAAGTGTTCTTTATCTGCAAGTCTGAACTTTCCAAGTAAAACGTGTGCAGCAAAAGCTAGCATCAGATGAGCAGTTTCTGAATTACATTTTTACTTTTCACTTTTGATTTTTGTTTTTTTTAACCTTTATTATGCAATAAATTTGATTTGTGTGGTTAATTGAAAAAATAGTAATTTTCATTTTAGTAAGTGGGTAAGGTGTGTTTCTGCTATTCACTGTGAATCACTTTTGATGTTATTCAACTTAGGAACTTATGTTCACCTGCTTCCTTGAAAACACAATTTAACTGAGCTTACGTTTTTATGGCTAGTTTATATTGTTAGTAGTGTCCTTTTTACCAGTTGCGTTGATTCAACTTGAGAAATAGAGTTCACCTAACATATAATATTAAGTAACTCAACTGAGGTCAAGGTAAGTGACAGCAGAGTCAAGATACATTTAAAGAGTCTGTTTTTTTTATTTGATGTGAGCCAAAATCACAACAAACACAACATCTGAGGCTGCTCCATGTCTGAACGCAGTGGAAACTGCAGGATGCACATGTCCAGCCAATGTGGACGTTTTTCCATAAACAACCAACAAAGTTTTCTTTATGCAGACTAAGCAAGTTAGGGTCCTTTGATTAGGAAAATGCTTGTCCTCTTAAGAAAATGCTTTACCTTAAAAGCAGTGACGGAGAATTTGAATTGCAACTTGAGAGTCAAATGGACTTAAGGTGTAGCTCAGGTGAATGCGTCACTGCAGCTTTTTTAAATGTTATGGAACTTCTTCCATAAGGGTGTATTGTACTAGGTTCAAGTACTGGGCCTGTGTGGGGCTTTCTGCCAATGTGTCAACGTATAGGCCTCTAGGTAACCCCTGTATTAAAATCTGTGCAACTAGGTCAATTGGGAACCAAACTAGTTGGGTGGCACCTAGTGTAATAGCAAATAGTTGCCCTGAGGGACATACAAAGGGTGTCTGGCTAAAATGTATGAATGCTGCTACCTGCTGTGCTGTGACTGGGTTCCATAGCAGTAGACCAGGTGATGCTCGATTAACATGTTAGGAAATTTTCAGCTTTTCAAATTAATAGACAGCAAGAAGATTAAGGTTCGAGGTGTTGGTGATCATGATTGAAACAGAACAAGGATCCAGTCTTAAAAATGCTGCTCCGTAGTACAGGAAGTATCAGAAAACAGCACAGGACATTTTTAAATAAATTGAATTAAAATAATTACTACCATAAAAGTCAAGGTGTCAGACAACACATGTTTTCTGTAAGCAAAAATAAGCAAATTAGGAGGAAAATCGAATTTGACTGTCTGTTCATAAGTGTGTGTGTGTGTGTGTGTGTGTGTGTGTGTGAGCTGTCATATGTATTTCCTTGTGTGGACAACTTTTGTTAAAGATCTATTTATGTGAGGATTGTGTGTGTGTGTTTGTTGCTGGAGGCCTGCAGGCCTCTGTAAATTAAAGTGTGATTCATCATGATAGCTGCTGAATTCATTACATCCCTCAGGTTTGTGTGCTAGGGCATGTAGAACTTGACACAGGAAAAAAAGTCTTCTTGTGCCAGTATGCAAATTCCATATTACTCTGTTAATAATCAACATTGATATCTTATAAGTATTTATACAGCTAAGGTACAGCTGGACTTAAATAAAACGGGTTCTGTTATTCTTGCTTATTAGAAGCACTGAATTGACTAGTTCAACACAAATCGATCCATACAGGCCCTCTGAAGCTTGGGACATATTTTATTATAATGGCTTACAACTTGTTGCAGTCTGGTCTATTTTAACAGGAAGTATAACCTCTGTAACAGCATCCAGGGGCCTCTGATTTTAGCCATGTCTGAGTATGTGCAGTATTAGTATGTAAGACTACTCCAGCATTTCCAATGTAAAACTTGGCTCCTATTGCTGCTTATTCTTTTAACAGCATTTTAAAATTATACATTTTGACATTTTCTAGAATGGACATTAAATCAGTTAATAAAAAACCCAATAGGTCAACAAATAATGAAATTAATTACATCCGTAGTGTAAAGGTTTGTGTGCTAGGGCATGTAGTACTTGACACAGGTAAAGAAAGAGTCTTCTTGTGACAGTATGCAAATTCCATATCACTCTGTTAATAATCAACATTGATATCTTATAAATGTTTACACAGCTTCAGATATTAGCATCATTAATAACACAGACAGTTTTAAAATAAATACATGAAAATACAAACAGAATAAAATGCATACATGAGAGCATTTTTTTTGCTTAATTATGTGACAGATGTTCATTTAACACTGACATGTCACCAAAATGCAATCATGTACATTTACATATTAATATCACAAACACACCTGAATGATTTCATCATTCAGAGATACAGAGACGTGACTAAGAGGGATGTTGATTTTTATTGAGCGGCTCAACACAGGTTTACCAGAGACTGTGGGTGTAAGTGTTTTACGAGAACAGATGTGGAGCTCAAAGAAAATCCCCAAAATAAAACAAAGGCTTTAAAGGCTCATCAGCACTGATCATTAGTTAGCTCAGTGTTATTTGCAAACTAGGTTCAACTTGTTTGCTTGATGTGTTTAGTTTTTTAGCTGGAGCTTCTGTTTCAGTGGCCTTGCTGTATCGTAATCTCATTGAAATGTTTTTTTTTTCCACACATAGCGCAGATATCAACAGCAGAGTCACTGTTACTGTGAGTGGTTGCTGTGTTTTCCGCCTCTTTATTGTAGGCATCAGCTGAAACAGATTCCCCTCAGAAATCCAACTCTTAAGCTGACTGATGGCATCTGTTCTCACCCACCCTGGGGACGTTGATCAGCCACAAATACTTTAAATTCTCCTCTTTGCTGCAACTCAGACCTCGGTTACAGCAAAAACTACATCAGGAGAAACAATGAATTGGTAAAATATCTTTAAACTGTTTATTTTCTGAAACTCAATGCTGCCAAGGAGGTTTTCTTAAAGGTGTTGTCAGCTTTCTAATTAAATATGGTTCTAAATTCAGCTAAGAACAAGAAGGTGGTTTGACTTTTGAAAGGCAGGTTATAATAGGTGCGTTCATGTGGACTTAAATAAAACAGGTTGCGTTATTCTTGTTATTAGAAGCACTGAATCGACTTAAACAACACAAATCAATCCAGATAGGCCCTCTGAAGCTTGGGACATATTTTAAAAATAATGGAAGAATAACTTTTGTGTAACAGCATCCAGGGGCCTCTGAGTTTAGCCATGTCTGAGTATGTGCAGTATTAGTATGTAAGACTACTCCAGCATTTAGTGATTTGCTTTTGTAACCTTATCTGACCTGTGATGCAGCACAACCCGATATATATCATCTTTTTTAATTCCACACATTCTTCTTCCTTGTCAGGACTTGGCGCACACATTACAGTGTAACTCTACAGTCAACAGTTTGTTGGAAGATGCTACACTATATTCCAAAACTAACCTGCTGGCCTCACACATGAGGAGCAGACTGCAGTGGTCACCAACCGTTTTGCAATCTTCAAACTTACAGTCTGGAGCCCCAGCCCAATTTGCACAATTGTTATAAAGGTTAAAAGCTGAAGATTGTTTTTCTGTACTAGATGTGTGTAATAGTTTTCCCTGTTAGGTATGGAGCTCAATGCAGGTCTTGGTCACTCTACATATCCTGAGGCACAAGAGATGCACAGGAAACTAAGCATGCACTCACTCCAGATTTACTTTGTGTAATGTGATGTAATACAGTATACAGAACCTGCCAAACTTGATGTACTCCCCGGTACACCACTGAAGCACTGATAACTACGTTTATCCAGAATGAAAAATGTTGAAAAAATGCCCAACACTTTACTAATCATCATAGTGCAGTGTTGGTCACAGGAGGTGTCTGACAGTGTCTCCTCACGTTTTTGTTTTTCTGAAGCCTTCTCTTTTCTTCTGTGGTTCCCTTCTCTCAGGTTTCACTGTTGTCGCTCAGGTATGTTCTCCTCTGTCCCACTCCCTCAGTCCCTCCCCACTTACTCCCTCCCTCCCTGCTCTTTTGTTGTTGCCTTAGCAATGCCCCCGTGCCAGACAGGAAAACCTGATCTGAGATAGGTGATCCTGCTGTGGCCCTCTGATTGGTCTGTTTTAGTGGGATGGGTGGGGCAGACAATGTCAGCCAACAGAGTTTGCCTCCCATGCAAAGTTTTAAGTTTTGGATTTGACAGATTTATTTTTATTTTTAATTTTTTAGCATCCTTGTTGGAAGTCTGTCTAAATCACACATCTAAATATCTAATTATATTGAAACTGTCTTCAGTAGGTTTCCAGGGCTCCAACTCTCTAAAAGAATGTTTTCTATCCAGATAACTTCATAACCTGACGATCAGTTTTCTGAGTTGACTGAGTCATTACAGCCTAATAATTTGATAAGTGATAACACTTACATTTGGGATAAACAGACAAGATGCTGTCTTATTTAGAGCAGTATTAAGTTATGTCAGGTTTTTACACATTCCTTTGTGTTGCACAGCTGAGAAAAACTTGTTTTTAATGGCACAAATTCCCTCAGCGATGATGCGTTTGTAAAACAGCGTATAGGCATGACGCAGGGCTTTAGCTGAGTCTGTGTTTTCTTTTGGTGTGGCACGTTGTTTGACTGGATGGTGACGACAACTCAGACAACACTGAGTTCTGTCTCCTTCCAAGATATCATGCCAACATTCAGACGGGTTCTTTTTATGGATATAGAATATTAAATTTCTATTTACACGTGAGTAATTTGTGGTTTTAAAACATCTGTTGAACAGTTAGATCTAGAGAAGTAATATTTGCTTTTTGAGAGTTGCTGTTTCTCTCCAGTGATTTTTTTTTTTTCCCCCTTTCTGTGAGAATACACAAAAATCCCCCACCCGCCCACTTTAGTTTTCATGTGCTGACTTGTGTGACCAGAGCTCATTCAGTCAAACCGAAGCTTTTTTTAAAATTTATTTATTTTTTTATGACACTACCATTTAAAACTTTGGGTAACTCAGAAATGTTCTTGTATTCCATAAAGAATATGTTTCAGCTGTACCAACAGAATTGCAAAAGGGTTTTCTAATGCTCTATTAGCCTTTAAAATTGATTAATGCATTAGCAAACACAGTGTGCCACTGGAACACAGTATTAATGTTTGCTGATGATGGACCTTTGTTTGCTCATGTAAATGGCCCTTTTGTTAGCTCTTTTGTTCAAGTTTTCTGTTATCACGGGATAGTGACTGTATAAAACTGTTGCCACCTATTAAGTTTCTTGGTATGACCTAAATGTATTTATAGCATCAAGTATCGACAAGTGGAAGTTGGCACTGAATGTTTACTAGTCACAAATAATGTCAGTAAGCAAAGTGAAAATTGGCAATAAAATGCAAATAATGTTTTAAACATCTCATTGTATGTTAGCTCCAAGATGATGTGTATATGGCGTCTTTCCTAATAGTTTGTATTAACATGTTGCTGGTGAAAAATAGCCTGAAGCTATAAATTAAACGAGGCCGCTACACACAAACACACACAGGCTGTAAGGACAAAAAAATGGGTGAGCCTGACACATGCACAACATGAGCAGAGGTGTTTTTTCCTAAAAAAGCTCCTTGGGCTGTGTTTAGACAAATCTGAGCACTCCATGAAAAATGCTGTCCCATCATTCATTAACATACCAGTGTATTGCTTTCAAGCTGCTGCAAAGGTGGGGAAACACTTTTTAAATCCAGTGTGTGCAACAGGAATGACATTGTATCAGCACCA
>OMLM01010695.1:11009-38179 GCA_900302695.1 Helostoma temminkii
AGCACCAGCTTCTGTATAATGAAAGAGATATTCCATTAAAGAGGCCATATCTTGGCTATGTTTTTATTCTGGGGTGCCTCTAAAATGGTTTTGTTAAATTTACAATAAAAAAAAAAAAATTTGTTTTACATTCTGCGCCAACCCACCACCTGCAGTGACTGAGCAACAGCACCTTCTGCATGTGGTTCCAGAGGCTACACAAAACAACCATGACTTCACAATTTCCCATAGTTCATTTATCATTCAAAATGTCAACCTTTGAAAACCAGCCGTACATGTTTGAGCAGGAATCAAATCCGGAATATGGCAGCTGACAAGATGAATAACCTCACCAATAAAGCTTATCAACTTTATTTGGAAAAGTTTATGGAGTCAGTTTATAAACTTATGTCTGATTATAAAACCTCTAGAAGCCTTCATCTTTGTGCAGCTTCAGTTAAAAACAGAAACGATGAACTAGATGCACCATACAGCATCTCATAGGCCTTTTTCACAGCAGACAGTTTGTCACAGTAGGAGAAGCACAACTGATACTGATGTGTTTTAGCCATGACAGTGCGACACTTGGCCGTCATGAACAATACCAGGAAGCATATTCACTTTATTATCCATATACTTCACAACTGTGGCCCTTCTACTGGGACAATGTCAACATGTGATCTCTGAAGAAGCTCACAAAGCGCAGGATCAGTCCAAGTAAACATAAAAAAGTTGGTTTGATCTGGGTACTCTCCATCTACAGCACAGTTAAAAGGAGGGATAACTTTGGGTCATTGAGTAAACATTGGAGACGCACAGGAAACAGGTAAAAAAGACAGAGGCATAGGACATATGACAAACTGGATAAAACTACTTGACTACCAGATTCCTCTGACGTGTAGTTAGGGTGTCACTAAATTGCCAGTGAATGCAAATGGATGTCTGGCTCTGTTCCTCTGTGTCAGTCCTGTGATAGACTGACGACCTGTCACAGATGTACCAAACCTCTGCCCAGCTCCAGCTATTCCTGCCATCATTTACAGGATAAACATTTAGGACAATAGATGAATGGAAAAAATTATGAATGCATTTCTGTAATATTTCTCCTGCTTCTGTTTCTAGGGAATTAATCTTTTTTTAGAACGTAAATTGTATAGACCTACCAGCCAAGATGGAAATGCAGTGATAAAACTCTTGCACAGATGAGGGGGATGATTTTTGGTTAATGCCTGGTTTGGTGTAATCTCACATACTGTTATTCTGCTATGGTGCCTGATTGGCCCTGTTTAGCTCTGGTTTTTTGTTTCCTCGCCTCTTGACCCTGATTTTGAGGTGCGTTTGTTCCAGGACACCGGACGAATGAACCTTATCAGCTGTGTTAACTGACTCTGCCACATCATTAAACATTAAGTTAATGGGAAGCACTAACCTAAACGTAACACCTTCAAACCAGAAGCAGTTAAGAGGATGCCACAGGGATTCCCATGAGATTGTGGGTTCCACTGCCTGACACTATGGTTTGTAGTGAATGTTGCTTGAACAGAAGGAAATTGTGCTGCTTTTGCAGAGATTATTTTCATTTGGAGCAGCCAGAAAGTGTATGTGGGCTTGAGTCAAACTATCCTACCTTGTGTGTCCTTGGTATTAAAAGAACCTGTCAAGCAGTCCAGCAGTGAGGCTCACTGATGCGTTTTTTAAAAGGTGCAGCTCAATGGCGCAGAATAATAAGATGCCAGCCTGAATGTACACGTGTTTGTAGCATTGATTCACTGTTGGTTTTGGTCTTTTTCTTCAACATAGTAGTTGTTGTTCTTCTCATTGAAACTGGCACGCTCTATAAATAACCTTGTTAAAAGGTCTCAGTCTGCATTGTGTCATACTGCGTATTGTGACATGACTTATTCATAAAAAAATCTTGAGAATCAGCCATTAGAGGTTTATCCTGCTCTTCTAGTCATACCATCCCAGAATCAAATGCTTAAAAAACCTGTGACAAGACCGTGGCCAGGAGGGTGTGAAAACATTCCTATGTTCCTGTATACTTAACCATCCATTACATTTAAACAAACACAGTTCACTGGATGTGTCTCTGCTAACACATCAGTATCCATAGTTTTAAATGCAGGTAAACATTTTAACCTGAGAGACTGTGATCCATCAGCTGCAGCTAGAAATGGACATTGACAGCTGTTAGAAAAGCTTCCTTCTCTCTTGATGATTTGCATTCTTGTACTGCCTGTACTCCTGCTTGGCAGATGGCTCTAGCAGAGCACATTTTGTTGTCTTAAAACTACAACGTCATCGTGTGTCATTTGTGTAAACGTGTTGAACTGGACTCGACTATTGTTACAGTGTTTCTTTACTGTTTCTTTGTCTCTGCCTCGTTTGAGCATCTGAGGCCTAAGGATTTATTAAACCGTGCCCAGTATTCAGTTCACCAAGTTGTGCACCCACTATGTTTCCCCCTTCCCCCCTTAGTTATCTGTCTTAGTTGAATCTTTCCTATTATATAGTGTTTGTGTTGGAGTTAGACATTCTTCTTGTTTGCTCATTACCTTGAAAAGCGACGTTACTGTTAGTTTCTGAATGGGTAAAACTGGCATTGGTGGTCATTACTGAGTAGAAGTAGTAGAGGTAGTGAAATTGCTATACAGTCATGTGCAAAACTACATCTGAACAAACCACAGGACGTCTGGAATAATGTCTGATGGACAAGTTGTTAGCCGTTAATGCCCAGGATCATTTTTGGCAAAAACCAAACTGAGCATTTCATCAGAAACACCTCATACCCACTGTCGAGCACGGCAGTGGAGGGGTGTTGATTTGGGCTTATTTTGCAGCCACAAGACCTGGGCACCTCATAGATTTGACCACAAACTCCTCTATGTACCAGAGTATTCTAAATGCAAATATGAGGCCATCGCTTTGACCACTGAAGCTTAGTTGAAATTGGATCATGCAACAGAACAACAATTCAAAGTAAACCAGTAAATCACATCAGATTAGCTGGAAAAAAAATGGAATCAAAGTTTCAGAATGGCCTAGTCAACCCACTGTGCATAAGTAAATGCTCAAAAACCTCAATGCACTGATGTTGTAAAGAGAGTGGGCCAAAATTCCTCCAACAATGTGAAAGGCTAATAAAGTCATATATTAAAGTATTATTTCAAGCTGTTGATATTAAAGTGGATCTACAAGCTGCTGAGTCATGGGGGGACACTTAGTATAGCCCAACTTAGTATGCATGATATGGTCAAGTGAGTGTGAATGCCCAAAAATGTATAAAAAGAAATAAAAGACTTTGTGAAAGAAGATTTGTGATTTGAATGCTGTAAAAAGAGTCTTCTCACATCACATTTATTGATACAGTGAAACTTGTTGTCTTCAGGGATACCTGAGCTGCTAAGATGAATCGGCAGCGTGCGGACTCTCAAAGGCCTGATGATGAGGTTGTGCCGTACAGTGACGACGAGACAGATGATGAATTGGACGCCAGTTCTATCGAGGAAACGGCAGAAACGTCGGGAGTCGTGCAACCTTCAGTGGAAACTAAAACCACCGGTGAGCCACTAAAGACATACTAAAATGCTTTAAACTCATTTAACTTTATTTTGGGAAATCCTTTTTGTTGGTCATTTGTCCCTGACACAATGAAGAAGGTACAATAGTCTCTACATCTGATAAAGAGTAAATTTACCTAACTTGGTGCAGAGACTGAAAATGGGAGAAGCCTGTCAGCTAAGGTTAGCTGCTTTAAAAGCAGACCTCAAAAAATGACAAAAATATTGATTCTGTTGTTTATATATTTCATATTTTAAAGGAATATTTTTTATTTATCACTTTTCATTCCCAGAAATCCATTGGAAGGTGAAAGCTAATGACCGACCCTACCACCACCTGCCAGAGTTTAAGAAAAAGGTCTTCCTGTGCATAAAAAAGAGCAAATACTCTGTAAGTTTCACTGTTTAACTACTATGTAGTGACTCTCAGTTAGTAAGTCTGAGCATAAAGCTGTTGAGCATGGCTGACACAGCTGGAACTGGACACTACACTCACATGCTGATTAACAAATCTACAAAACAAACATAACTTGTCTTGTCTCATGGCCCTCAGTTGTGTCATCCTACTAATGTCATGTCGGTTTCTGTTGAGTCATCTCAGACAAATGAAGCTTAACTTAAAGCTATAATGCTCTGAAGCTACTGAATGAAGACATGTGATATGAAGAGAAAACAAATGAATGACAGCTTTGTAGTACTGGATTTAGAAGAAGCTAAACTTGTTTATAAGCTGTTTTGTTGGCTTTTGTGAAAATTTGGTATATCAGCTTGTTGAGTTCATATACCCTACATCTGGAAAAGCAGCAGGAGGTAAAGCTTAAACCTATTGTTCAGTAACTGAATCTCAATGTCGGTGAACACAAGAGTTATTTTTTTCTCTCTGTGTGTGTGTGAAGCTTTGTGTGACCTTTGCAGAGGCTGAAACCTGATCATCCAGCTGAGCTGACATGTATCTCACTAATAGACATGTTAGATGCAGTGGGAGGCAGTTTAACTGAAGCAGAGCATGTTTCTTACAATATTTATATTCTATACAGGGGGTCCCAGTAACAGTTAGCTGCTGGGGTACAAGATAAAAGACTGTCCCAGTTTGTCCTGCTGAAACATGGACTAGCCATCTAGACGGCACACATGAGATTACTCTTTGAAACATTCAGAATACCTGTGGAGTTGGTAGTTTTTTTTCTCTGGACACTGTGCCAGAGAAGGACTTTCAGCTCAGTGGAAACCAGGTGGTAATGGACAGAGGTCTGATGGTTATCTGGTGTTGAAACACAGCACCACGTCTGTGCTAACATCCTGATATCCACACTTCCTACTGAATACCAGACAAACTGCTGCCTTTGAGACCAATTAGTCTCCTGAAGGGTGGATTTATTTGTGGGATTATTTCATATTTGTAATTAGAAAAAGGCAAATGCACACTGAGGTGACATATCATTGCACACAACAGTACTGCTGCAGAGAATCAGTGGTGCTAAGAATCCTTAACCAATTTTCATTTTAAACTGTAGTGTGAATGTAAATGTAAATGTTTCTGCAGTTTAACATCACAGAAAAAAGTACTAACCAACTTTGTGCTGTTTGATGTTTCTCTGCAGGGAAATGCCATCAGGACATACAAGTACAACGTCCTCACCTTCCTCCCCCTGAACTTGTATGAGCAGTTTAAGAGAGCTGCCAACCTCTACTTCCTGGCTCTGCTCATTTTGCAAGTATGTTTAAAAAATGAACCATCTAACTTGGGCCTTACGGTCTTACAGTATGTCTCACGGTAAAAATTTGAAAAATTGCTTTCCATAAAGCTGGAGAGGTTTCCAAAGAGTAATCACAGTTAAAATTGTCTTTAATTAGAGACAGTTTGACTACTCTTGAGAGGGTGACCAGTGGCTGGTGAGATACAGAAGAATCCCAGAGTAACAACCAAAGGCTGCGGTTGTTACTCTGGGATTAACAACCAAAGGCTGTGGTTGGCTGTGGACGTTGGGTGGTTTTGGAGTGGCCCAGTCAGAACCCAGACCTCAACCCAGTAGAAATGCTGTGGAATGTGGAGCTGCGGAAGAGAGCTGTTCATACCAGACATGTAACACTTCATTAGATCATTAAATGTTTTTTTTTCTTTTTTCTCCCTTTTGTTAGATTATACCAGACATTTCCACTCTGCCCTGGTACACCACACTGATTCCTCTGGTCGTGGTGCTGGCAATCACTGCCATTAAAGACCTGGCTGATGACTTGGTAAGACTACTTTTGAATTCAATCTTGTTTTAGTTTAGTTGTTGAGTGAACCCATTTCTGACCAAAAATAATTATTTCAGAGACTGATAAAGATATTCATATTTTAGAGTTCACATTAGTATTTATTTCACTAGGAAAAAAAACAACTTAAAATAAAAAATCATTCTCATGAAATTCATAGTCACTGAATATCGTACAAGCTATAGTATGTTGCCATGTTGTTTATAAATAATGGGTTTGCCTGAATTTGTGACAGAATGGTGATGTGTCCATGTTGTTTGTCCATGTACCCAACCTTTTGCCACTGACAGTTGGGATTGGCTGCTTAGATAATGGATGGATGGTTTACATGGGCTTTTTTTTCTTTAGGCGCGGCACAGAATGGACAAGGAAATCAACAACAGGAAGTGTGAGGTTCTGCTGGATGGCAGGTTGGAACAAAATTAATTTCCTGTTTACTTTGATGTATAAAGCAAAAAATAATGACCTGAAATGGCATTTGCATAAAAACCTGTTGTTACCCTTTGCTTCAGATTTCAAGAGTCAAAGTGGATGGACATTCAGGTTGGAGATGTGGTTCGTCTGAAGAAAAACGACTTTATTCCGGTATGATGGTTTGACTTGTATGCTGTTATTTTTGCCAAAATACAGGACAGTGTGTGAACCCGAATGAGATTACTGTGTTGTGGATGTATAATGTTAAGATAACACCCAGCAGCAGAGTTAAAAAATGACATTAAAGGTTTAAAAACAACAGAGCAGAATAAATTTGGATTATAGTAAAATAAATACAGAATACACCAATATCATAATGGTAATAATAACACTATACAGTTAGCGATACAAGATACAGTAGAAGTGTAGACTTTGAAGAAACCATGACTGAACCTCATTCATGATTTGTACATCCAAAAGTAGCAGGGTTGCAGGGTTTTCAGGACGGTATGTGTAAAGATTATGGGACAAATATTCTAGAGATTTTGAGAAGAAAGAAAGAAAATGTGTTTTCATTTGGCCATTAACAACTATCACGTTTAGTAAGACATAGCCAGCAAGATGATTGATTTCACTGCTTGATAAAATACAGTATCATCTGCACAAAAGTAGAAAGTTCACATTCCTGTATGCAGCCAAATTGGAGCATGGCAATACAAGTATGTATTTTAACTAACAAACCTCCTAAAATTATTATATCTTTGTTTTGAGAGATGGATAATCATTGAGTTGTGGTTGTTATGGAGCATTTCTGGATAGATTTTGCTGCAAAAAAGGTACTATGTTTAAAGCTCACCGGAACAGATGTGTTGTCAGATTTGAGTGTTAAACCCACTGGAATGCAATGCTCAATAAATTTTACTTTTATCCTTCTGTGTATTGTTTTACTTTCTTCAGGCTGACATCTTGCTGTTATCAAGCTCCAACCCAAACAGCTTGTGTTATGTAGAAACAGCCGAGCTCGACGGGTAAGAATTTTCACGATTTTAACTGCACTTTGTTGTGCTTCAAAAGTAAAAAGAAAAAAAAAGTCTCTTGGAATTATGTGTTATGCATGCTTTTTAAAATATGAGTAATGGACTACATTTTACTCTAATGACTGCATTAGCACTATTCAAAGCTTTTGATTGATCGATTCTTTTCTCAAACATTTTGTCAACACATGACTCACTGTGAAGAGCATAAACGTGCACAGAGCTTTGAAAAGTGAGAAGCCCCTGCCAAACTCATTCATGCGACTATCTTGGTGTTGTGTGAGGAACGCCTTATAATCAAACAGGCCTGTACAGGTGTATTTAATGAAACCACTTTACAGTAAATGGCAACTAAAGTGAAACGTGTCCTTATTTCATTAGAGCTGTGTGGCTCTTCCATCAGAAAGTGACTGGAGAATTAGTTTTTTGTTTAATCTATTCCAGAAAGCAGCAGGCCTCTCTTATGATTACATTATTCTCAACAGCATGCAGGGAAAATAATTATTTCATTCCGCTTCCCAGTCTAAGTCCACATTTTATAAATGTGGATCCAGCTCTGGTTAAGTCTGATTCTAACTGTATTCCTGATGTATGTTTGTCTTCCTTTGTAGTGAAACCAACCTAAAATTTAAGATGGGACTTAAAGAGACTGATGAGAGGCTTCAGGAGCAACATCAGCTGGCCGAGTTTGATGGTAAACACTACATGTAGATTTTCACAAAACTACAAGTTGGGTGTATTTTCATAACTTGCTTTTGATCTGCTTGGTCCACAGCAAATTCAGTGAATTTAGGGGAGAAGGGAGATTCAGCTTTGACTCTTCAAGTAAGACTTCTGTCTTCTGTTCTCTCTCATAGCGCTGATTGAGTGCGAGGAGCCAAACAACCGTCTGGATAAGTTCACAGGGGCAATGTTGTGGCAGGGGGAACAATTCCCTCTTGGCCTGGACAACATGCTGCTCCGAGGCTGCAAGATCAGAAACACAGAAGAGTGTCACGGGCTGGTCATCTTTGCAGGTGCTTTGGCTGTGTCTACGCATACTTCTCCCTCCACCTTAAAGCTACTTCCTCATGTATACAGTGTCACCTGAATTTGCTTTAGTTAATGTAATACTGTTATGACGTGTGCTTTTTCTCTGTCCATATTAAAATAGTATATGTTGTATTCAATTGTTGTATTTTGTAACACTGTATTTGTTGGTGAAGGTGCCGACACAAAGATCATGAGGAATGGTGGGAAGACAAGGTTCAAACGAACCAAAATTGATGAGCTGATGAATTACATGGTTTACACAGTAAGTTAAAGTCCAAACAGACTAGAAATACATCTGTCAGTGTTTAATATTTAATTTTAGTGTGTTATCAGCAGAATTTGATTTGTCTTAGTTTTTTTTTTCTTTTTTGAATTTGTCGGTGAGGATTATGACTTATGACTTCTCATCAGGAAATTCCCTGTCAGACTGTAAATTCACATTTTTATAGCTGCAAAGCATTAAAATACCATTGGATGGTTTTAATGGTGTGTTTTTATCTGTGTAGATCTTTGTGCTGCTGATCCTGGTGTCAGCAGGTCTGGCTATCGGTCACAGCTTCTGGTACCAAAGTATCGGCTCTAAGTCCTGGTATCTGAATGATGGCCTAAACCGGACTGCCTCCTACAGAGGATTTCTCAGCTTCTGGGGATACATCATTGTGCTCAACACCATGGTGCCCATTTCACTATATGTCAGGTCAGTAAAACAATGCACACACACTATTAGGTCCAGATATGTTTTTAGGAGCAAATTAGGTGTGAGGTATTATACTGTAGGATTATAATTTCAAATGGATAGAGACAGGCAAAATAGAATTGTCACACTTCTTTTTATTTATTTTGAATCCATTAGAGTGAAAAACTGCAGCATTGAAAGTTCAATTGAACATTTTCTGAGGAAAATCACTCTTCACTATGAGTTAATGTAGAAGTTTTCTGCAACATTTGCTAAGTCTTTCTGTCAGACAACTGTTAACCAACATAACACTGTTGTTGCTGTTGAACAGCAGGGAGAGACTTCGTAATTACTTTCTCCTTGAGCTTAACTCTAAAGTCAAACAGTCAAAATACAACTTGTCATCTTTTGTTTGTCCCTTGCGTTCAGTGTGGAGGTGATTCGTCTGGGCCAGAGTAAGTTCATCAACTGGGACCTGCAAATGTATTTCGCAGAAAAAGACACTCCAGCTAAGGTACATTACTGCTGATCTACTAGTTCTTTTGTTGTGTTTTTTTCTCGGTCAATAATCAATCTTCTCACTTTTCAAAGCTGAAGGATTTTTTTTCCAACAAACAATGACTCAAGGTCCGTTTTCAATCTGCATAATTTTTTAAATCAGTTGTTGCCCCCTTGTGCAGGCTCGAACCACCACCCTGAACGAGCAACTGGGTCAGATTGAATACATCTTCTCCGACAAGACAGGAACTCTGACACAAAACATCATGCAGTTCAAGAAGTGCACCATTGCTGGACGCAGCTACGGTACTGTCCACCATCTCTTCACTTTGATGTTCATTAAATACAGCTTCAACAAACTTTCATCATAATGCGGATTGATATTGTAAAGCCTTAGTTACTGAAAACAGTGTCATTAGAGGTGAGAATATCCTTGGCAGGAGTGTTTTGCCCAGAGGTGTTGATACAGATACATTGTTCCGTTGAATTTAATTACTAATTAAACTTGTGAAGGAAGAATGGAAACATGCAGGTAGTACAGCAGTAAGAGTTAGTTGTGGTGGTGAAGAGATGCATCTGAACCAATGATGCAATGGCAGCGGTCTTAATGATATTAAAATATAAATAGTATGAATAGGTAGGACTGTAATATGAAATGATTGTTACAACCATATCCAGTTTATTCAGGAAACAGTGTGTTGCTGGGAAAATTAGCCTGTTTGGAGAAGTGATATTAAATTGGAGCAGGATATACTGACAAACTGCTACAAAACACAGTTTGTTTTGACTTTCAAATGTAATGTTAGCCTTTCATATAGTTACTGTATATAGTGCTTTACAGGAAAAAAATGACAAAGTAAACAGAAGCTTTGAAATGAAAACAGACTGGGGGCATTGCATATTGTATACATAATGCTTTGGAGAAAAGGCCATATAGTAAAATGACCATGTAATCACTGCAGAGGCTGCCAGAGTTGGCTAGGACTGGAGTATTATGCTGCATTACAGTTCTTATATGAAAAATAAAGCAAAGATTCAAGATTCAAAAGAATTTTTAATCCCAGAGGGACATCGTTTGTCCAAGCAATGTAAATTAGCAGGTGGAATAAATTTGTTTAGCATGGAAAGAATCCATGAGTCATGCCGTGATCAGCAGGTGTCAGAAAACACAAAGCATCATAGCTTTCCTCGTAGCCGCAGACCAGTCAGGGTGCCCATGGTGACATCTGTCCATCACAACATAAAAACCACCATGTGATGCTAATTTCTGTCTGGTCAGTACAACCTTTAGCTTTCCATGGATCCAGTATTGATGTTAAATGATGACCTGTCTCTTATTTCAGCTCCGCTGGGAGTAGGTAAACCAACATCAACCTGCTTGGTCATCAAAAAAAAGATTTGATTCATTTCTTGTAAATGTGTTTTTCATCTGTACCTTAATTCACTGCTGTACCTGACTCTAGAGCAACAGTTTTGATAAACCGGCTTTTTGCTGTCCTCTCCACAGGCGACCCGACCACTGCCGAAGGAGCTCCACTGGAACGAGGAAAGGTAAAATACCATATAGTGATACATAATCTTTTTAATGAGAAGAATAAATTACTACATAATTACAGATATTATTTATTATTATTTTTCTACAACTGTTGCCCTGTTTCCTGTCAGCCGGTGGACTGGAGCTGGAACCGCCACGCTGACAAGAAGTTCCAGTTCATGGATAATTTTCTGGTGTCTGTCGTCAGAAACAAGAAGGATAAAGATGCCACAGAGTTCTTCAAACTGCTCTCACTCTGCCACACTGTCATGGTGGAGCACAAAGACGGTAATCATAAAATCATGATTGTTATGGCTGTCAGTCACATTAACTCATAGGCTGCAGCACCTGCCAGTCAACCCTAAGAGGGTGTTCAATGAAGAAAACTATACAGAAAAGTGCACTGATGTCGCTGCACATGACCTCATGTGTGGTGTGTCTCTCTCTCACTCTCCTAGGTGATCTGGTGTACCAAGCGGCATCTCCTGATGAAGGCGCCCTGGTGACGGCGGCCAGGAACTTCGGCTACGTGTTCCTGTCACGTACGCAGGACACCATCACCATCAGGGAGATGGATCACGAGACAACATATGAAATGTTGGCTCTGCTTGACTTTAACTCTGACCGCAAACGCATGTCTATCATCTGTAAGAGCACACTGAACATATATGCACCTACATTCAGTATTTGTGAACTTAACTTTGGTCTTGACTCAAGACTTCATAGTTGTAGTATAGACTTGGACTTACATACTTATGCCTCATAAAACCAGGACATTGAATGAAACCACTTTACAGTAAACCCTGCGCCTTCTGTCTTTCAGTGAAGTTCCCTGATGGTCGTATCCGTCTTTACTGTAAAGGAGCTGACACCGTCATCTATGAGCGCCTCTCGCCCAACTCCAGACACAAGGAGAGTTCCCAGTCTGCTCTGGATGTGAGTTCACATGACTTTATTCTTACTACCATCACTATGTGGAGCAGTAGAAGTGTATTCATGTGCAGCAGCTTTTTCTCTTGTTTCCTCCTGTTTTCTGTCAAAGGAAAAACGAGTTGTGTTTCGTATTGCAGATCTTTGCCAACGAGACCTTGCGGACACTGTGCTTGTGTTACAAAGACATCAGCAACCATGAGTATGAGGCCTGGTCAAGGAAACACAAAGAAGCCCAGTTGGTTATGGGCGACGAGCGCGAAGCTGCTCTTGACCGGGTGTATGAACAAATCGAGAACAACCTAATGGTTAGTGGAAAAGAACTAAAACTAAAGAAAGAAATGTCATTCTTTAGAAAATGTTTTGGCTCTTCTTTTTGGGAGGAAAAAGTGTAGATGTGACTTAAAGGATGGAGGGAGACACTAAAAACTGGCATAAAGTCAGTTCTATGGTTTAGTATTTATGTTGCTGATAATACAACAGATTGGGTTGTGTGTGAAAATTATTTAAAAATTATAGAAAAAAATGTATTCTTGGAGTTTATTTATTTATTTTTGGTTTCCTGTAAATGTGATCTGTGGTGTAATGTTTCTAAACTGAAATTGAAACAGTCATTTATGTTGTGAGGCTTTGTTGGACAGTCCATAGTGTAGGTCATCCATGATTTGAAATCATAAATATGGAGAATCATTACACCTCCAGCTGGATCCAACTTGAAATCACTACTCGCTAAAAATAGGGGCATTTTCAAGTTCTTTTAAACAAACAAACAAAAAAAACAATGAGCCGTATAACCAGTAGGGTCCTCTGTTTAGCTCATTGGGGCAACTGCCATAGAGGACAAACTGCAGGATGGAGTGCCAGAGACCATCTCCAAGCTGGCCAAGGCTGACATCAAGATCTGGGTCCTGACTGGAGATAAGAAAGGTACCAAGAATCAAAGCTACATGTTTCAATAAGAATAAAAAAAAAAACATGGATGTATGAATGAAACCTGCCCTGTTTAGCAGTAATGCATACAACTGGAAAGAACAAAAATTGTGTCCTGCTTTCACTCAGAAACGGCAGAAAACATTGGATACTCTTGTTCACTTCTGACAGACGATATGAACATCCACTACGGTGAAGACGTCAAGTGAGTTGATTAAAATGCCACAGCTTTTTCCTGTTTGTTTGTTTGTTTGTTTGTTTGTTTTCTTTTCATCAGTATAGTGTTTGGGATAAAAGAGTATTAATAAAGAGCTGAATTAATAAGCAAGAAGTTAAAATTGCATTAAAGTGTATTTTAATAGAGTTTACTGATGCCTCATTAGTACACATTTAGTAGGTATTAAATACACACAGTACTGTGCAAATGTTTAAGTGAAGATGCTTTCAATAACAGTGGACAGAGGTTTTTGATTATCAAGATTCAGCAAAGAGAAAAACTGAAATGAAATAAATAAATGTTGTGATCACTTTCATATGGTTGTGGCAGAGAATGAAACCTGTCCTCAAATGCATCATCTGTCCATTTAAGGCCTTTATTACATTGTCAGACCAGTGTGCAAACTTTAGCTAAATGTTGATGTGTCCGAGTCACTTCTCTGTGTCTTATACTTTTTCATGCATGCAACACATTGACTGTTTCCTTACTGAACACTGCAATTATCACTTATGATTTTCAGCCAGTTCTTTCCTATTTTATCCTACTTGGTCATATTGTGTAATATTCTCTGCGTTGTTTGTGTTTCCAGTGATAAGCTGCGTATTCGTCAAACAAGGAGGAGAAACGAGCCCACATCTTCCCGTCCAGGCAAAAATAAACTGGTAGAACCTTTCTTCACGGAACAAGGCAAAAACGCTCTCATTATCACTGGAGGATGGCTGGTGAGTTGAAATAATGAAACTATCATCTATCAGTATCACAGAGAAATGCACACAAATATCACACAAGCCATTGTGGAAAAATATTCAGATTTATTTTTATTTTCAGAACGAGATTCTGTATGAAAAGAAGAAGAAACGCCGCCGTCTGCGTCTCCGTCGTCTGGGAAAGCAATCGACTTCAACTAACGCTCAGGACGGACAACCAATGAACGACAAAGAAAAAGAGATGAGACAGGTACAGCTAAATAACCCTGTGTATACTGGGTGTTTAATTCTTAACAGACATGGTGAAACATTTATTTATTTTCTCTGTAGATTGACTTTGTAAACATGGCCTGTGAGTGCGAGGCAGTGATCTGCTGCCGTGTCACACCAAAGCAAAAGGCAAATATAGTGAGCTTAGTGAAGAAGTACAAGAAGGCTGTGACTTTATCCATTGGAGACGGAGCCAATGACGTCAACATGATCAAGAGTAAGGACATAAATGGGTTTTGCTCATGTTGTCGACAAATCGTCTTCTTCATGTTACATGTTCCAACAAATCTATCTATCAAATCTGCAATATCTCACTGCATCCTCTATCCTTGCAGCTGCAGACATTGGGGTTGGTATCAGCGGTCAGGAGGGGATGCAGGCCGTCATGTCCAGCGACTACGCCTTCGCTCAGTTCCGTTACCTGCAGCGCCTCTTGCTGGTGCATGGGCGCTGGTCCTACATCCGTATGTGCAAATTCCTGCGTTACTTCTTCTTCAAGAACTTTGCCTTCACTCTGGTCCACTTCTGGTACTCGTTCTTCAGCGGATACTCCTCACAGGTCAGCGGCATGTTGTATGACTGAGGATGTAATCACTCCTCATAGTATATACATATTTCTTTACTAACATTGCAACACTTAAGTTTGACTGAAAGCAATCAGTAAATGTCATGGCAACCTGGTCTATGTTTAACTGTGGTGAAAATCTGGTAGAAATCATCTTTGTGCATATACAGCTGAGTGAGTACTAGTCTGGTCAAATCAAAACTACAGTACGCAGCTTAAGCTAGTGGTAGCATGAGACCTGCAATCAAAGCACTCACTCTGCCCAGTCCTAATGCTGTGCTCCATCATGCTTTGCACAGTCCTCCAGGTACTTTACAATAAAACAAGAACTACAAAACGTTCAAAATGAGCAGTAATAATTAAACTTCTCTGAATGGCTACAAGGGTGAGCGTCAGAACAAAATATCACACAGTGCATCTTAGTGGTTTTTATTTTTATTTATTATTTTATTATGTTTTAAAGTAAATAAACATAATACAATTAAAAGAAATGAGGTTTTAGAAACTGCTGGAACAACAGGCTTTTTTTTTTTTTTTTGATTACACAAACGTGTGTGTCACCTAATACAGACAGCCAGCGCACATGACACCAACTGTTCTACTTCAAAACAATACCACGAAACCCACAACTTCCTTATGAGCAACATCAGTCCTAAAGGTTTCACGCACACCGAACATGACACCCAACACTGCACCTCTGCTTGTTGTGAATTGTGTCCATAAACTCAGCTACAGGGAGAAATTTTAGATAACACAGTAGAATACTTATAGTAACAAACTGGCCCTTATCTGTTGGGTTGTGTTGTTATTAAGCTGATATCATAGTTTGATCCCCTTTTTTTCCTGTCTGCAGACTGCCTATGAAGACTGGTTCATCACTCTCTACAATCTCTGTTACAGCAGCTTACCCGTTCTACTAGTTGGACTTCTTGACCAGGTAAAGACAGAATTTCATCTTGTAAAATAATTGCAAAGTAATTAATACAACTGAAATTGTACTCACTGATCTAAAAGTTCATGTGCTACATTCTGATATGTCACAGTAGGATTTTATATATCTAAACGATATAAAATTTTACCTTTTGATTTACTGAAATATAGCATTTAAATGTTTCTTTTGCTATCATTGTGATCATTGTATTTCAGTGTGTTGTGAATTGTTGCAATAAAAGCAAAAATCATTCAGAACTCCTTTAACCCACTCCCCTTCGCCCCCACGCTGCAGGACGTTAACGACAAACTGAGTCTGAAATTCCCGAAGCTCTACCTGCCCGGCCAGCAAGGGTCGCTCTTCAACTACAAGAACTTCTTCATCAGTTTGTTCCACGGTGTCTTCGTCTCACTCATCATCTTCTTCATTCCTTACGGAGCCTTCTTGCAGACCATGGGCCAGGACGGAGAAGCCCCCTCTGACTACCAGTCCTTCGCTGTCGTCACTGCCACATCACTGATTTTTACAGTCAACCTGCAGGTTAGTCTCACTTTCGCTCTGTGAAGCATGTTCGAAACCAATGTTTACATGGTGGTTTGCTATAAGAGGTTCCTTTGTTTAAGAATGGAAGTATGAGTTTGAAGTAAGCAAATAAAAATTGAAATCCAGAATAGATACTGTATAATGCTGTGGAATATTCATATTTTCTTAATGCACTAAAATGACCTTTTATTGTCCCCTCCCCCTCTTGGTTGTCAGATCTCTCTGGATACCTCCTTCTGGACCTTCGTCAACTGCTTTGCAGTTTTGGGCAGCATAGCCATTTACTTCGGCATCATGTTTGACTTCCACAGTGGCGGGATTCATGTCATATTCCCCTCCGTGTTTACCTTCACTGGTCAGTCCCAAATGATTCACCCACCCACCTTTATACGCTTTGCTCCACAAGTGGAACTGTTCTACTGACGCTGTAGTCAAACTGTTGTCATATTATTCCATAGTTAATGACATCAGCTTCTCAGTGAAATCAGGTACTTGAAATTGGGCCCAGTTTCCCAGTAGTCACTCTGACTTCAAGGGCCCATCCCAATAATAAACAGCAAAATGGCAAACAGCTGCTCGCCCAGCTAATGTGAAATTAACAAAAGCTTTTATGTTTGTGATCATCAAGTAAATGTTACTCTAATATTCACTATTTTAACTCCTGACAAAATGTCTTTTATGCTTCTAAATGCTCCAGTCGTTGCTGCCTCTCAGATAATCATGTGATCCTCTGTTAATAAATTATTGTAGACACTTTAACTTCCAGTTTTAATGGTTGCTTTTATTACTTTTTTCTGTAAATTACTGAACATTAGATTCTTCTAGACAATGTTCCTGAGTTTTTGGCTTTAAAATGACTTATTCAGTTTTCTATAAAAGTCAACTCTCTCCACCATCAACAGCACAGCAAGGAAATGTGTGTGTATTTGTACTGATGATTATCACTCTTTGTGTCTGTAGGTGTGGCATCAAATGCTCTGCGTCAGCCTTACCTGTGGTTAACCATCATCCTGACTGTAGGCATCAGTTTGCTACCTGTCATCTGCATCCAGTTCCTTTATAAAACCATCAAGCCCTCTGTAGGAGACAAGGTGAGACCTCTCAAAGTCAAGCTGTCAAGTTGCTGCAGGGTCTGAAAAATCTGTGGCTTAATAAGATAGGACTGTTCTTATATATCTATACTTAACACAAGGGATCGGAACAATAATGAGCAACTATACTCTGTGAACCATGATAAAAAAACACTACTTATTGTAGTGGTTAGAGAAGTCCCTGTGTCACAGAGGGATTGGGAAGAAGTAATCATTTAAAACATGGTAATTGTGTTTTTCCTCCAAATTACAAAACTTTTAAAATGTACATCAATATAAGTGACCACTACTGTTAGATTTCCTCAGATCTAAAAGTTCTATAATATTGCATTTTTCAATCTATTAAACCAAAAAATGCCATTTATTTTATGTTTTTTTTTTTTTCACAAACATCAAATTTCCCATCGTCCATCAGGTCCAGAAGAACAGGAAGAAGTACGAGATGCAGCTGGAGGAGGAGGAGAGGAAAAAGGAACTGCCAGCCTTCCAGCGAGGCGGACGTTCCCGGCGCTCAGCTTATGCGTTTTCTCATTCCCGTGGTTACGCCGACCTCATCTCGTCTGGGCAGAGCATTCGACGACGCCCGCAGGCCCATGGCAGACCACAGGACAACATCAGGGAGGTTCCACATAGAGAGGCTGAGGCCGTGTGATGGAGGCTGAGTGGGAGACAGAGGGAAACAGTAACTGTAGGGGATGAAAAAGGGTTGTGAAAGTGCAAGGAGCCTTTGGTTTGTCATCTTTTACCTCTGAGCAGTCGCTGCTGGAAGTGACATCATCGGGAGCTCTGCACAGAAACATCAGCCTGCTGTGAGCTAAAGGGACCTTATACTCTAAGAGATCCAAGTGCCTTAGGAGGAAATAAAACAAGAGCTAACATTTCTGATCTTGACGTGATGTTGCTGCAGTCTGTGACCTTGACTCCACTGTCTCCACTTCTTCTCTTTGCACAGACACTGTGATTAAATGAAAATGGAATAAATAAGCTCACCGAAGAGATGACCACCGTTACTGGGGTCTGAAGTCATGCAGTGACTGTGTGACTCACAATGTTGTTAAACTCAGGATTTTTAAAATTAAAGGCTTATTTTAAGTCCGTTTGTTCCTGTGTCCCGATGACAAGATGAGTTGTTTAAGATACTGTTTTGACATTTATCGTTTTAGCCTGTCTGTGCAGCACTTGATCTGTTAGTGTTTTATTACAATTCAAATATATATTATATATATTGCACATTATATTCCTGTTGTGCATTAGCAATACAGAATCAGGATCAGGCACCAGCATTTAGTTTATTAAATTTAATTTCTGTTCATTGAGATACAAACTTAATTTTGCTTTACATAAAATATCAAAGTTTTATTCTAAATAACGTTGGGGTGTTGCTATGCAAGGTAGTCAGATGTTATGAAGTTAAATTAAAAATAAGTGATCTTCCTTGCTGTGAAAGAGTCTGTGCAGGTTGGTGTTTTGTTGTCACTAATTTGAGGGCCTTCAACTGTGTTTCATCTTTAAAACCTTATTCCAACCACACTGTAATATTACTTGTTCTATATCTGAGGTTTTTCTTTGCTTTCCTAAGGTGTTGCAACTAAACTGCATAAAGCTCTAGTTTGTCTTCCATCAGCAGCAGTGTCGTAATGTCTTAACAGTTTGCACAATGTCATTTGAAGAACTACTTCCTTCTAATGCGTCACTGTAATAAGGAAAGAAACATGATCTTCCCCTCATTTCATATGATTACGTTGTTGTCGTTTATTCTCTTCTACTGTTTTAATTGGACGTTAAATCATACATTCCTTAAATCCTCAAAACATCCTCTGTCATTGATTGTTTACAAGAAACATAAAGACAACTTTTTTTTTTTTTTTTTTTTTTTTTTGGTCATTGTTATACAGTGTAATCTTATTTAGGATGTCTATGCTAAGCCAAAGCTGATACATTCCCGTTCTGTTACTGTACCACCTTCATGCTAGTGTTGCTGTCTTGTCATGTCTTTTTATTACTGAATGAACGCAGCAAGTTCATCGGGACTGCTGTTGATTGTACCAGCAACAGTTAAGTCTCTTATGTGATGGCATTTTATTATGTGGTTGTTAATAAAAGCCTAGAGCACATTTAGCAATCAAATGACTATATAATTTATTTAATTTAATTTTATTTTAATGTCTGACTGTAGTGGATGGTGGCCTTTAGGTGTCACATTGAAATTGCTATCAACCATTAAAACTTTTAAAGCATGCACTGGCACTGCCTTGAGTGAGGACCCCTGTTTTTTCCAAGTCAATTAAAGAGTTTTACCTCTATACATCATCAGTAGCTGATGATTCTGGTGGTGGAAACCAGTGTCAAAGGAAATGTATATGACAGCATTTAACTAGGATAATCTGGTTAACATTCTTAAAAGCCAGTTAATAAAATTTGTTAGATTTATTGGTTTATTGTTGATGTTCCCAGTTTGTAAGGTACTCTGGGTAATTTCTCATACCATTAGATCTTGAATCTGCCTGTGAAAATGCTTTGGTTGAAGAGGCCTACAAATGTATTTGGTTGAAAGAATGGGCCTAAAAAGTGGTCACCAAGATGAATTATGATCCGGATCACTTAAACCACTTGCTGAGTTGGGAGGCATCAAGCCACATCTTTTGTAGTGTAAACGCTAAAGTGTCCTTAACACTTCCCTGACAACAACATAACAGGAAAGTATGTCATTAATGCAGGAGTGGGGCTTGTTTTGGTGAAGGGATGCCAATGTTCATGATGAAAAAAGAAAGAAATAACCATAAAGGTAAACAAGACACATCATTTCTGTTTTGGCAGAAGAATCTGTTCGCCCATATAGTTGTAGACAGTGATATGTCTCAGCTGTCCACCTGTCGCCAAAGACACATCCTAATTCCAGGTGTAAACAGGGCCTTTGATGCCTCTACATAAAGTTACTGTGTGAGTAGGCTAAGTGGTAGGATCCATGGGGTGAAATTAGACATTTTACATATAGTTATGTCAAAGATAACATGAAGTTGTTAAACAGGCACAATGCCAACAATGGGAGACAGTGTCAAGTTACTGTACAAGATGGAAACTAAAAGTTACACCTGTCTGCTACCTACTGTGATACATCATCTCTGACGACAATTCATTATATATAAATCTCCATTGTACTTTGTTCGGCATGCACTTATTATTGGCTGTGCTGAATGTTTGATACAACAAATAAACAAGCCAGACAAGGACAAATTTGTCAAACATCAAAAGGTTTGATGTCTCTGGATGGACTTGAAGGATTCAGTAATATTAAAATCCACATCCTTAGTGGAGACTAGGCTTAAGACCATAGCATGGCTTCTTAAGTCTGCTGGGTATTTTTGATGCAAGCTCTCTGTCACCCTGTCATCAATTACTGGGACAGATGAATAGAATAGAACAAATTAATCATACTTGTAAGTAAGACCTGTATTTTTCATATTAAGTCAAAATGTGTGAGTCTTTTCACCAAGAGGAAAACTAAACTAAGGGAGCCACCTGGTGGTCACACAGCATTTCCTGCTTTCCAAATGTTTACCTGCCCCTCATGGGGACCTGCAGACTAGAAAATGGATTGAACTGCATACTTCTGTCCAAAACCACCCAATGTGAGAGTGTGGTGTCCGGAAGCCAAACCAAACCCAACTACATATTATGATTAATGTCTGAACCTAACCCAAGCCCAATACATTTATAGTTGGACCATGTATGTCCCTCATGCTTGAGGAAGACCCAGGTCAAAACATCAGTCTTTCAAAACAATCACATAATCGAAAAGATTTCTAAAATTCTGTCTTAATCTGACCCAGGCCCTTGAGTGCTAACAGGTCCCAGACTGATGGGATGCTGAAGTAGTAACAAAGAACTAAATTGAAATTATTTCATACTGTGTCTTCAAACTTAATTTGTACTGTAAGAGAGAGGAACAATCAACATCAGGACATAAAATGTATTTTCTGAGCAGTAAGTGATCTTAGGCTGTACTTTGATCAGTGAATCATCCAGTTTGATGTCCTTATTTGCTAGAGCTGCTCCTTTTACTGGAATAGCCTACCTAATAAACTTCTAACTTCTAACCACTTTACCACTTCTCTTCCAGTAGAGCCAATCCTATTAAGTCTTCAGTGTTTCCTGCACAATTCACCGATCTGCAAGTTTATGGATGGGTGGAACCAACATCTTGCACATGACGTGCAAGTGTAATCAAGTTTCATAAAAGAAATATTGGTGAGTGAACAGAAAGTCACAGAACTCAGCTTTGTTTTTCTCTTGCATGAGATAGTCAAATAAATTTTCAGTCTCTGCCTTTCAGAGGTGAAATGGCGCAGCGAGGAATTCAGCTGGACCAGGAGAAACTCTGCTGTTCGATCTGTCTGGATCTACTAAAGGATCCAGTGACTATTCACTGCGGACACAATTACTGTATGAACTGTATAAAAAGCTACTGGGATGAAGAGGATCAGCAACGATGCCACAGCTGTCCTCAGTGCAGACAGACCTCCACACCAAGGCCTGTCCTGGTGAAAAACTCCTTGTTAGCAGATTTAGTGGAGGATCTAAAGAAGACAGGACTCCAGGCTGCTCCAGCTGATCCCTGCTCTGCTGGACCTGAAGATGTAGCCTGTGATGTCTGCACTGGGAAGAAGCTGAAAGCCATCAAGTCCTGTCTTCAGTGTCTGGTCTCGTACTGTGACCAACACCTCCAGCCTCACTATGAGTCTCCAGCCTTTGAAAAACACAAGCTGGTTGACCCGTCCAATAGGCTAAAGGATAATATCTGTTCTGATCATGATGAGGTGATAAAGATTTTCTGCCGCACTGATCAGCGGTGTATCTGTTATATCTGCTCCATGGATGAACACAAAAGCCACAACACAGTTTCTGCTGCAGCAGAAAGGACTGAGAAGCAGAGAGAGATTGGGGTAAGCCAGCTAAACATTCAACAGAAAATCAAGGACAGAGAAGAAGATGTGAAGCTGCTGCGACAGGAAGTGGAGGCTATCAATCAATCTGCTGATAAAGTAGTAAGCAGCAGTGAGAAGCTCTTCACAGATCTGATCCATCTGCTTGAGAAAAGAAAGTCAGATGTGAGGCAGCGGATCAGATCCCAGCAGACAAATGATGTGCACAGAGTCAAAAAACTCCAAAAGCAGTTGGAGGAGGAGCTGAATGAGCTGAGGAGGAAAGGTGCTGAGCTGGAGCAGCTCTCACGCACAGAGGACCACATCTGGTTTCTACGCAATTATTCTTTGCTGTCATATCCCAGCGAATCCACTAACGCACCCAGCATCAACATTCGCCCTCTGAGCTACTTTAAGGATGTGATGGCAGCTGTGTCAGCACTCACAGATAAGCTACAGAACATTCTCAGTGAGGAGTGGCCCAAAATCTCACAGATGGAGACTGAAGAAGATATTTTACTGCCACGTGCAGAGCCCAAGACCAGATCTGAATTCTTACAATACTCATGTCAGATCAAACTTGACCCAAAGACAGCACACACTCAGCTGTTATTATCTGAAGGGAACAGAAGAGTAACAGTGATGAGAAAAGAACAGTCGTATCGTCATCACCCAGACAGATTCATCAAAGACCAGCAGGTCCTGAGTACAAACAGACTGACTGAACGTCATTACTGGGAGGTGGAGTGGGAAATGGTAGACACACGCACCGTAGTCAGACCTACAATAGCAGTTACATACAATGATATCAGCAGAACAGGATGTGATTTTACAAACAATAACAAATCTTGGGCCTTAAGCTTAATTTCTTATGGTTGTTATGAATTCATTCATAACAAAATCATAACTTCCATCACAGGCCCTAAGTCCTCTAGAATAGGAGTGTATCTGGATCATAGAGCAGGTATTCTGTCCTTCTACAGTGTCTCTGAGACCATGACTCTCCTCCACAGAGTCCAGACCACATTTACCCAGCCTCTCTATGCTGGACTCAGTGTTTATGGTTATGACAAGTCTATTAAATTGTGTGAGCTTAAGTAAACATGTTTACAGTGAGACAGTGAGAATCTGGTTTGGGTTTAGAAACAGATTTTTCCTCTCTGCTCTTTGTTCTGTGGTGGTCCTGAGCTGCACTCCTCAAATTTCACCTCAGTCACAGCTGCCTTTTTATCATATCTCAAAGTTGATCATAGCTGGTGTTGATTTTGTTACTTTCATATTAATGTTTCAATTGTTCTGATAATCTATAGCACTGATTGTTTTCCACTGTAATGCTGACACCAGTCTAACAGACTCGTGGTTAAGTTAATGAAAAATTTGAACCAGGTTCTACACTTCACCTGGACAAGAAACTAAAACGTAGACTTGAAGGGAGACTGAATAAGCAGCAGGTGGACATCCGCTTCCAAGGAGCTGGTCCTGTTGAGTGTTGTGGCATATTGGCAAGAGGTGAATCCTTGCTAAATTGGATGTCAGCCTGTGGAGCTGAGAACATAAAAAATCTTTTCAATTTCAATTGTAAATTTACTATTTTAACCTGTATACTGGTTCATCCAGTCTGTATTTGTCCTATTACACTTTACAAAAATCTTTTTTTAAATTTTGTATGTGTTTCTTATGTGTGGTGTCTGGTGCTTTGTGGGTTGCCTCTTTGCAAATGGTTTCCTATTGGCTCACATGTAAGTGTCTCTGGATGATTTGTTGTATTTGAATTTTAACACCCATTCTTTTTAATAGCTACATTTTATGCTGTGTACTTTAAACTGTCCCTGACGAAAACCAAACACTGCTATGAGCTGTTAATAATAAAGTTGTTTGTAGAGAACTATCTTGACATTTCTATTTCTAAAAACATTCTAAATAACTACTACTTTGAACACTGTATCTCATGAATGTAATCCAGAGAGATCCCTTAAATAAACGTACCTGTGATAACAAGCAAGGTGAGTGCCTTAGATGCCAAAATGCTTTTAGCTGCCTCTGTGCCCTTGAATGCACCTACATTATTAAATGAATAATATGACAAATATACCTGTATTGGTAATTGTTAGCTGGAAAAATGTTGCAGATAAAGTCAGAAAATACTGTATCAGTTCTAGCAGAATGGCTATTCTGAAAAAATGTGCACCATTAAAGAGCATCAATAAGAGCTTGAACATTGCTTTTCACTGCAGAAATACATTTTTCATTGAAACTAATTTCAAGCTGTATCATATAAAGTTTGGGTGTCAGATAGAAACATTCCCAAAGTTCAGTACATGACAATAAGTCAGAGGCAGGCATAACAATCATACACAGTGTGGATGAGATCCAAAAAATGCAAACAAAGCCCACATAGCAGCAAAAAGCCCAAGAGGCAGAAATCAGGATCTGGGAAAACAAAACATGCCTGAAACAAGGCAGGTGAGTAGACCTGAACCCTGGATAGTCACTGGTGGTCACTCTGGCAGGAGTGAAAGGGAACTTAGACTGAATTCAACATAATGGGGTAACTGAGTGAAATGGTTGCAGGTGTGCCTGTACTGTAGGTCTCAGTCAGCAGAAGCAGGTGGCCAAGTGAGCATGAAAAGAAATGCAGTGGGGACATCTGGTGGCTGAATGAAGACTTGAAAGAAGAAGAAACAAACTCATATCCAGCTGTTTAAGTCGTATGAGTGTCAAAGGAACAAGAATGCTGTGAATATAATCCAGTGATTCCTGTTCCTTCATAAAGTACTACTGTCACTGTCATTAAATCTGCACTGCAGATTAAAGCACTGCAAATCCAAACAATAACCAGTCCCATCACTACTGTTCCCATGATTTATAGATATCAGATAGTGAGCAAAAACACCTTAAACAATCTTTATTTAATTACCAGGTTTTCAGCTGATCACTGCTGCACCTGAAGATGTGGAATGTGATTTCTGCACTGGAGGGAAATTGAAAGCCACCAGCTCCTGCTCTCAGTGTCTGGACCTCTGGAAACCAAAGTGTTCCAGAAGAACCTGCAGAATGTTATTAAAGGTAGTAATAACTTTTCTTGAATCATTATGACACTATAATTTAGCATTTACTATCTGTCTGTGTCATGCTTGCTGCTAGTCAGCTCTCACTTAAATATCAAAACTTTAATTTAAATCAAACAAAACTATTTTTTTTTATTTAGGAATTGGTAATTATAACAATAGTAACTTTGCAGCATTGTCATTTATTGTAATTTCATGATGGTGACTCCCTGAAGCCTGCAGAGCACAGTGGAACAGGGAGAGGGAGGGCTGTGTGTCATGCTAGTGTTACAGTAGCTTAAGCTCCATGTTGTGGGTCTACATTTTGTGCTCTATGGATGAATTTCATCTGTATTTACTATTTGTTATTGTATTTATATTAAATGTTATTTGTGCATGTATACATCCTGCTATAAAACTACTGAAAGAAAACCTTCAATGCATATTTAAACTGCATATACATAACAATAGATCATCTCGATAGGCTGTACAAGAGCAGTTAATGAAGCTACTATTGTGGTCAGGGAATTCTAGGTGCATATGTTTAGAAAAATAATAACCTGTGCTATATTACACTGTGGGGAAAGTATTTTTTATGCATATGGATATAAAGGTATGTGGAAACAATGAATCAGAATCCCTTCTTACTTTTGTCAGGATGGTAATAGATGCATGAAAAAACAATTTTTAGCATTTTTTTTGTTTCAAAAAATGAATAACATATAGCATGTTATCCATTCATATTCATTCTTTAAGTTAAAAATACAGAAATGTGCCACATTCTTCTGTTATCTCATAATTAACATCAACAGTGGTTTTGCAACTGAAACATGTTTTTTTTTTTTGGTTAATGCAATGTTTTATATCAATGTGATGTACATTTGTATGAACTGCATCAAAATGTTAATTTTTAATATGGTGGTATAGATGGTTTTTATTAATGGTTTTATTTTTTCATATGGAGTTTTTTTGTGTGTGAAAAAGAAGTATACGATGTGTATTGTGTTAGTGTTGTATAGTACTGTCAGTGCATCTGTTTACTGTAATTAAGCAGTACTGTTTGTTTCCTCTGGATGTCACTGCAGGACTGTGTCTGTCTCTGTCAGCTCTGCCTGAGGGGTTTCTGTGGTTCAGCTACAGAAACAGCGCATGGCAGCTCACATGGCACCAAACATCTGAACAATCACTCCTAGTTTCTCTTCATAATCACTCCTAATCCGACATCTACTTGTGACTGTGCGGATTAAAAGCTGTTTAACTTATTGAGGATGGGACTTTTTTCCTATGGGGGTTTGCAGACAAACAGCTTTTATTCATACTGTATTTCTGTATGTGTTACACTTCTGTCTGTAATCAATCAATCGCTCCTTATTTAGATAACATTAGTGTTCTCATTTACATATGTACAAAATAAAATCATATACAGTCATGTCTGCTGCAGTTAGCATCATTTCTGCTTTGGAAGTTCTTACTAGAATATATCAAACTCTCATACTAGCAAATAAATGAAATAACATAATAAAGATACATGAAGATTTTCATGTTTAACTGTATCTATCAACACATGTTAAAAGTGAAAAAATGTATTTATTAATTAAAGCAATTATAACTGATTTTGTGTTGATATTCTTTGGCACCACGTTGCTTAGTAGTTTCACATGTTCACAGGTTATTTACAGAAAGGTTTCTGGAGCTTTTTCTCTGAAAACATCTGCCTGTGCAGGCTGGAAATTATGTTATGAAAGCGGTGAGAGCAAATGAAGTTGTAGGCCTGACTCTGCACATGAGCTGAAACTCACTATAAAGTTTCATAAAGCTGAGGGGAGCTGCACACTTTGGTGATATTTAATGGAGGTTTGTGATATCAGCCTTTTACCTGATGAGCTCTACACCCACTTCAAACCAACAAAAACACTCCAACAAGAGCAAAACTAACACAGCTAACAAAGAAGCTACAAATGCAGAAATTATTGTTATAACTCCTGCAACAACCATCTTAAATTAAAACATTTTCCAAACCTTTAAATTACG